>CAJVPK010000400.1:0-34655 GCA_910592015.1 Diversispora eburnea | reverse complement strand
ATAAATTCAACGAATACATTTAACTTAGTCCTTGAAATTATAATTTATCCTTTGTACTTAAAATTAGTTTAATTATTTTTGGTTAATAATTTAGTTATCTAACTTGAATCACTTAAGTTTACTAGTTGTAAACCTCCTGTTGGAACCTTATTTCGCCCAACAGGTTGACTAGTAACAGTGTCTAATATTTTCTATTTCAACCAGTATTGTAAATTGCCTTCTGGAAAATAAAATTAGTCCAAAAAGTTGACTAGTAATAATGAATAAAATGAATAATCAAACAAATCAAATCAATCAATATATGTATTTTAATTGGTTAAATTTGTATAAAAAAATTTTAACCATAAAAGAGTTAACTGGTTAATTTTGAGTAGATGATTAATGATACTACTCTCTATGAATTATATCTATTAAAAATTTGTCAAAATATATTAAAATATATACATATTTTTGTAAACATAAAGGTTATAGAAAGCCTTTTTAATTAAATAAGCAAGGTAATTACTAGTAATCGTGTAATCAGTACAGATTTAATAATAGATGAGTCACCTGCATATCTATATCATATTCAGCTACATCACATGATCGCGCTAATCTATCTACAAGAGTATAAATTCTAATTTTAATAATCCACTTTCTAATTTTTGTCACACTAATCAATATTGAAAATGATTTTCCCCTTATAATTCTTTAATAATAGATAACATTTAAATAAATCATAATTTATATGAATTAAATTTTCTCTTAAAATTTTTTTTTTTAAAATAATCATTGTTCAAAATAAAAAGCTAGATAGAAGTAATAGAAACAATTAAAGTAATAGGCAGTGGTAGTAATGAATGAGTAATAATAGTAATAGTTATAAATATGAGAACCATTAATTCAAAGGTTTCTATTAATCAAATATAATAGATCTTGTCTTTTATATTCGAATACTTGTTCCATTAATTCTAAAACTCTTTTTTGCTTTTGTTCGACCCAACTTCTTTGAACATTTTCATATAAATACAAGAATTCCTGTTCAGCCGTTACCAAATCTTGTCTCCAGAAAATACGTAAAGCATTTCCATTATCAACACATCGTTGAACACTAGGAACACATGTTAATAAGATTGGCGGATATATTTGATCATCTCGAATTATACTTATATTTTTTTTTAACAATTGTTTTAATAAAAAAAAGTAATTAATAAAAAAAAAAATTTATAAAGAAATAAAGATAGAAATAATTTATTTTTTTATCAGTTTTAAATAATAAGGATAATATTAACCTGATAGTATTTTGATCAAAACATTTATTACAACAAATAATTCCAAATTCCCAATTCTTTGGAAAAATATTTTGAGCATTAACAGGTGCAGAACATAATTGACATGATCTAGCTAATAAAGTAAACCAAATATATTTTTGTTCGGACATCCAAAGAGGCGGAGGTAAAGAAGGATAATTTAAATATTGAGTTCGAGAATTTCTCCAAATTGTTTGAGTTGTAGGTGAAATTGACCATAATAATGATCGATATCGTTTATTAATTAATGTAAGTGAGTAAAGGTCTTGAGGTAATAAATAACTGATGATTTTAATTAATATTTCATTTTCAATTGTTTCCATAAAAGACATTTTTTTTAAAATTTTTTTTTTAATTATCGGAAATGATTTTATCGAGAATTATTATTATTATCTGTTATCATTTTATTTATTTATTTTTTTGAAATATAAATTATTTAGAGTGTAGCACAAGGAACTTCATGATTGTATTACAAAAATTTTATAAATGAAATAATTTAATAAGTTAGTTTTTTTGAGTTGTTTATTTTTTTTTATATCATGGAAACAACTACATCTTTTACACCTTCCAGATCTTCTACATCTTTTACATCATCTATAACTTCTACATCTTCTACATCTTCTACACTTTTTACATTTTCTACACCTCGTGTCGCAAGAATTCAATTTTATGATTATTTATATACTAGAAATTTGAAAAATGATTATAGAATTGGGTTAAGCGAAAATTTGTGGAAAGAATTAATTCGAGAATCAGATAACGATAATGAAAGTCAAACAATAATAAAATCATCCATTTGTGTTGCTATAACTCCAATTTATTCAAGTAGAAAAAATCCTTTACCGAAATATGATGAAAAATCTTCTAATTTCCCCATTTTTTCAACTACTATTTCATATGGAAAATATGAAAGATCTCCACAAGTAAGTATTATTATTATTATATTATTATTTAATAAATATATTAAAATTAAAAATTAATTAATTATTTTATTAATTAATTATTTTCATTAAATAATTATTTTTATCAATCAACTATTTTTATCAATCAATTATTTTTATTATCAATTTTTTTTTTTTTAGGATAATGTTTGTTATGTTTCTCAAGATTTTGCCAAACGAAATAATCTTTACAATGGAGCTATAGTCGAAGTTAATAATGCAAATCCTGTTGAATTGGATGAAGTCATTCTTGGCACATTGACTTATGAGTCATATGAATTATCATTAAGAGGTGTGTTATTTTGGTAAGTGAATTTTTCGTATGATAATTTCTTTAAAATAATTTTTTAATTTCTTCTTTTTTCTTTTTTTCTTTTTATTATCATGTCTTTTTGACAATTGACTTCATCACCACAACCACAACAACCACAACATTCACAACAACCATAACAATAACTTCATGTTCTACAAAAAGATCCAATCACAATTTCAAAATATTTTCAAAATTCTTCTTCTACTCCAATCATAATTCGCCAAGGACAAACTTATTCTTTACAAAATTTATCTTCCACCACCACTGAAGATGATATATCATCTTTTGAATTTAAAGTTTTAATGTGTAATCCAGTTTTACAAGGCATTATTACAGATCAGACTGATTTCATTATAACAGATATATCTGAAGATGCATTATATGATATTTATTATGATGATCAATATAATTTGGAATCTAATAATTTAGATGATCAGAATGAATTGTTGGATCAAAATATTTTAGATCTTAAAGATGATGATGGTTTAAATTTTTTATTGGCAAATCTTGATGTAGGTGAACAAGATCAATTAATTGAAGAAGAAGAATTTGAAAGAAATTTATCTGTCACATATTCATCTTCAGATGATGATGATGATGATGATGATAATGATGATGATGAAAATAGTAATAATGAAAATGATGATGATAATAATAATAATAATAATAATAATAATGAATTACCAGCTTCACTTAAGCATAGTTTTTTCCCTATTGCTTTGACATATCCTTTTCCCACAAATATTTTACAACCAACTCCAAATGAAAAAGAAGATTCAGAATCAAGAGTTCTAGTTAGTTTAAAAGAACTAGCAAAATTAGGATTACAGAGTGGAAGTTGGGTGTGAAGATATATTTTAATCTATTACTATATTTTATTATAAGATATTTATTAATATTAATTATTTTTTTTTTATTATATTTTATCTTATATACTTATTTCTTCTCACAGGTTTTAATATCAGGATCTAAAATCGAGAAAACCAGAATGTGTCGAATTTATGCTGTTGATGTACCATCTCTAATTGAGTTGAGTATGGTGATGATGAAATTTATTTATTTATTTATTTTTAATAATTAAAATAGAATTTATTTATTTAATTTTTTTATTTCATGAATTTTTTTTAGTCTTCCCTTACCACCTGTATATATTAGTCCAATTCTTTATTTCAATCTTGGTCTCGGGAATTCAATATTATTTAATAATAATAGCAATAATAATAACAACAACGATAACAATAATAATAATAATAATAACAATAATAATAGTAATAATAATAATGTTAATAATAATAATGAAGAGTTATACATTCAACCCATTATGCGATCACAATTTCCACCACCAATTGCTAAAAGTATTTCAGTATCAAGAATAGCTTCTCCACATTCTACTGATAGAAATATTTATAATGCTAGTATTAATGGTTTGAAAAAGTGGTTCGAAGATGCTAAAAGGATAGTTTGTGAAGGTGATATAATACCAATCCCTATAGATGGTAAATATTTTTATTTTATTTTATTTTTTATTTTAAATAATAATAATAATAATAATAATAATTCTTAATAATTTAATATTTTATATTTTAGAAGAGGCAGCTCGTTTAAAACCTCAAAGAAGTGAAGGAGATATTGAAGAAATTGAAAACATTCATATCTCTACTAAACCAATTAAATTTAATATTATTGTATATTTTAAAGTATCCAAAATTAATTTAAAAAAGAAGAAAAAATGTATGATCTATGGATATGGTAGACAAGTTGACTCAAAAAATACTCGATTAATGCAAACCGGATTGGAACATTCTAAAGTACCCGTTTTGAAACTTTATTTTAATATTGTTACTGAAACTCCAAGCTTTTCTCATATTAATCCAATTCTCACTGCTCCTGAAACTCCTTTTACAAAATTATTTGAACTTATTTCTTCTTGTTTACATCCAAATGCTACTTCATTAAACCTTAGTTGTACTGTTTTATTACATGGATCTCGGGGTTGTGGTAAAAAGACAATTGTTGAATGGGTTGCTGAACGCGTTGGTGTACATGTTTATGAAGTAAATTGTTTTGAATTTTCTGGTGAATCCGATTCAAAAACTGAATCTTCCCTTCGAGCAAAAATTGATAAGGCCGTAACATTTTCTCCTTGTATATTTTTATTACGTCATATCGATGCATTGGCGAGAAAAAGTGTAGCATTAGAAACTGGTCAAGAACCATCTATCTCTTCCGTATTACAAGATAGTTTTAAACAATTATTAGAAAATTTTCAAACAATTGGTTATCCAGTTCTTGTGGTAGGTACTACGGGTGATATTGAGAAAATACCAGCTAGTGTTATAAGTTGTTTTAGGCATGAAATTTCATTTGAAGCTCCTGATGAACCTTGTAGATTAGCAATATTAGAACATTTGACTAGAGAAATTCCTATTGCACCTGATGTATCATTATCTTCATTAGCAACTCAAACTGCTGCATTGGTTGCAAAAGATTTAGTAGATTTAGTTGCGAGGGCTGGATTCGTAGCACATGAGAGAGTTAAAAAATCTTTAATCGAAACAAATAAGTCATTAAAGGATAGTGATCTTGTATACGCGGGTATTGCATTGACGGCAGATGATTTTAATGAAGCTTTAACTAAAGCTAGATCATCATATTCTGATAGTATCGGAGCTCCTAAAATTCCAAATGTTACTTGGGATGATGTTGGAGGTCTCGCATCTATTAAAGATGATATTTTAGATACTATTCAATTACCATTAGAACATCCAGAATTATTTGCAACTGGAATGAAAAAGAGATCAGGAATTTTACTTTACGGTCCACCAGGAACTGGGAAAACTTTATTGGCTAAAGCAGTTGCCACATCTTGTTCACTTAATTTCTTTTCTGTGAAAGGTCCCGAATTATTAAATATGTATATTGGTGAATCTGAAGCTAATGTACGTAGAGTTTTTCAACGAGCTAGAGATGCCAAACCTTGTGTTATCTTTTTTGATGAATTAGATTCTGTTGCTCCTAAACGAGGAGAAAAAGGAGATTCAGGTGGTGTAATGGATAGAATTGTTAGTCAATTATTAGCTGAATTAGATGGAATGGGTCAAGGTGGTGGTACGACAGATGTATTTGTTATTGGAGCTACCAATCGTCCAGATTTATTGGATCCTGCACTATTGAGACCTGGAAGGTTAGATTTTTTTTTTATATTTTTCTTTTAATTGTTTTAATAGTTTGAATATGTTAATTTTTATTTTTCATGTATTTTAAAATAATTAAGGTTTGATAAGCTTCTTTACCTTGGTGTAAGTGAAGATCACGATACACAACTTAATATTATTCAAGCACTTACAAGAAAGTAAGTAGAATTATTTATATATAATATAATATAATATAACATATTTATTTTTTTTTTTTAACTTTGGATAATAATTATTCCTTAGATTCCGTTTACATCCATCATTAAATCTTCGTTCTGTGGCAGAAAAATGTCCATTCAATTATACAGGTGCAGATTTTTATGCACTTTGTTCTGATGCTGTGCTTAAAGCCATGTCTAGAACAGCAGAGAAAGTAGAAGCCAAAGTTGGTACGTTAAATTTTAATAATTTTAAATTTTTAATAATTTTAAATATTATAAAGATTATACATAAATATTATAGATATCATTAATATTATAAATAATTTAAATTAATACAACAAATCATTTAATTAAAATGAAATATTTATTTTGCAATCAATCAATCATCATAATTAGCTCAATTGAATTCAAATCCCAAACCAAATCTTCCCCAACCGATAACATCACAATACTATTTAAATCATCTTGCCTCACCCGAGGATACTTTGGTAGAAGTGATTCAAGAAGATTTCGAAAAAGCCTTACGAGAATTAGTTCCTTCGGTTTCAGAAAAAGAATTAGAATATTATCGTACGGTACAAATGAGATTTACCCAACAAGTAGAATCTAAACAACAACAAATGAATAAAGAAGAACCAAATATTGTTATCAATCAATCACCACAATTAAATCCACCATTAGAATATAATGAACAGATTAATATCGGTGTTGGTGTTGGTGGTTCTAGCAGCAGTTATAGTTATAATAACAATATAAATAATAATGGAACAATTGAGTTTGAAGAATCTCCTTATGTTGTTGATTCAATAAAAAAGGGTAAAGGAAAGGATAGAGCTGAATGAAGAAACGTTCAATAAATAAATACAGAATTATTGTATTATAGAATAATGTACATTTTTTATCTGTAACAAAATTTTTAAAATATTTTTATAATATAAAAATTAATTTGTATATTTTACAAATTTTCTATCCAAATTTTTTATTCAAATTTTTATTAGTTATATAAAAAAAAAATGTTCTTGTAAAGATTTCTTTTCTCAAAGAAAATACAATTTTATTATTATTACCAAATATATTCAAGTTGTCATTATTTTCATTTTCTTCACTTGTTCTTGTCGTTACTTTTGAAAGGAAAAAACATTGAGCTGAGATTCTGTTCACTGCAATTGGCTTCCCTCATAAAGGAAAAAACGAAATTCATTAACTGAAGTGTATGTAATTTTCGTGACCCAAAACTTTTCAAGAAAGAAAATTGTCGTTTGTCATTACAATTTTCCATTCTTTTTAAGTTAAAAATTCAGCCTTCCATATTTTTTTTCTTCTTGAAACAAATAGCGTGAGATTTTTTTTCAGATGTTCAAAAATATTTAAAAATATTGTACAGAAAATAGCTTAGAATGCAGCAGTTGAACTTGATAGAATAAATTTCGATTTCTTCGCGATAGTCCTCCTCTTTAATATTAAAAACAGTAATAATTAATTAAATAACTTCGAGGAAGGCAAAATTTGCGTTCTTTCGACTGAGGAAAAACGAATATATATTTTCCAAACTCGCTGACATAATTAATGTAAGTAAGTGAGTCTTTGAGAAGTTTAGTTATTATAATACCAGGGTCTGAAGGGAGAAATAGCGAAAATGGATCCTAAACAGTACAGTTTTCCAGTCGTAGATACGAAATCTCATTATCACTTAATAGCTTTTCTGTTATAATATGCTAACTGCCTCGTTAAAGTGTATTGATCGCAAGGGACAAACGTTTATCAATTTAAGCAAGCTCACGGATATACGAAGCAAGGAATTTTGGAATTGTTTTGTGCACATTTTTATGAAACCAACAAGTAGGTTATCGAAAGTTTATTCTCCAACTTGCCTTGCAATCGTTCATGCCTGTATGAATGCTTGTGGCAAAATTTTTAGCCATAAAGTTTAGCTCTTGGCGACTATAGAAAAATTGTATGCATTCACGGACTCTTTCTCAAAATAAGCTGGTATGAACGAACTTCTTCCATCAGGGCAAAGGAAGTTACGTAACTCATCTAGTATATCTTGATTTATGATATCTGCCAATGAATTTTTCAAGACATTTTATCCTGTAAAGATATAGAAAGCACTGTTTCAAACGATCGACTGAAAATATTAATTGATTAAAGATTACAATAAATAACAATTATGATAATAATAGAATATATGTAAAATGACCAAAGAAATAATAACGTATTAAGTGATTAAAATACTGGTTTTCAAAATATTACAACATTATTATATAAACCTGGGTTAAAAAAAAACTATGACCCTCCCAAATATGTGACCTTAACCCGTTGATTCAGAACGGGTTATCAGGTCGACCTGACCTTTCGGAGAACTATTTACAAGTAGCTTTATAATGTGATGGAGAAATTTCCTCCCATTTTCATTTGCCAGCTTTTTTTTTTTTTGAAGTAATTTTATTGTACCCCTGGAATAATTTCTTTTATCAAAACTTAAAGATGTCATATTTATTGAAATTTTAACCAATTAAATCATTGGATGGATTTTATATATTCAGAAATAGAAATAAGTGTTAGGTGATAGAAATTTAATAATTGAGAAACGGAACGAGAAGTTTTTTTATTAGAATGGAATATGGAAGAAATAATCTCGTGGAGTTTATCAACATTTAATACATTATGCAACAGAATCATTCGTTGAAAGTGGTTTGTTTTTTTCCTCAAACATCTATTTTTGTTATGCTGGTTGCTTGCTTGATGGCTTGAACGTTCCTCTTGATGACAACAATATTATTTAAAGCTCAACATTTCATTGAAGCTTAACAAGTCAATATAGATAACATTCATTTAGTCAACTTATCATGTGCTAAAAACCATTTTATTTGTTTTGTTTTTTTTTGTATGGATCATCAGTCAATTTTTAGTAAAACGATAACGGCACATATCGAGTAAAATTCCACATGTCAATTTGATTTTTCCGGAAAAGTTAATTTAACGATTTTTTTTTTTTAATAGATTTTTTTTAAAATTATTTCTTCTTCATCTTTGTTCTCCATAAAACATCATCATCAAATTCTGATCTTTTTTTTTTTTTTAAAAAAAAGTTAGATTCGCGATAACCGATAACAACATCTTTGATAAATAACGAATCAATTTTCTTCACATTTTTCGCGTTTTCGCGTCTTTCAAATATCATGGCCAAGAGACGATCTTCTCGATATTCAAACATTAATAACGGTTTAAGATATGTTCGTGTGACTCGTAGTCTTGCTAGAAATAAGTCAGAGAAATTGGTAGAACTGAGTAGAGAAGGAGTTGAAGTTGTTCAAGTAAATTATTTATTGAATTCTTTTTTCATTCAAATATTTATCACGTTTAATGATTCATTACTTAAATATAGTTATTTACATTTACATTTAGTTGAAAAGGAAGTTGTTTCGTCCAATTAGACCAAAAAATACGCGTCGACACATAATTGATGAGGCAAATTTCTTTTCTTTTTTTTTTAATGGATTTTTCAATAGATTATATTTAATAGATTTATGTCAAACATGAAACTAATGATAAAATCGCGATAAATTTTTTTTTTATCTAGAAAGAAAACGACGTTGACGATCAAAATTCTCAAAATGATGAAGAAGATGAATCTAAAGGAAAAGAGGTTGATTGTGATGTTCAAGAAATTCGTTTTATTATTGATAACGAAGATTTGTCGGATACTGGAGAGGTGATTATTATTATTATTATTATTATTATTATTATTATTATTATTATTATTATTATTATTAATTTCTTTAAATATTTTATTCTAAATTTATAACATATATGTTATATAGGATTCGCTTTCTGAAAAACAATAAAATTGTCAAAAATTATTGTTTGCCTATCATATCTGATAGCTTTTTTTTTTTTATTATTATTATTATTATTATTATTATGTATATGTATATAGAACAAAAATTTCACGAAAATTCGAAACCCAAATTCTTTAAATTCTTTGGATTTTGGAATAGGTTTATTATATAAATTTATAAAAAACTAATCGCGTTCCTTTTTTTTAAAAAAAAAATCAATTGATTTCCATTCTTTAATGGGTTCTTTTTTTCTCAGTTTTCTTATTTCTAAATAGTTAGAAGGGAATTTTTTTTTTTTCAACATGTGATTATTTTAATGAAATTTCAATATTTCTTGACTAGTATATGATAATACTTTTATTTCAACGTATATTATATGTAAAATTTTCAAATCCATCTACATAACTAGTAATTCTAAACAAATAATTTCTTGTATTTCATTTTAAATAATCTAAATAATAATTATAAAATGTTGACGAATTTTCTAATCTATTAAAATTTTTCACCTCATCAAAATACTATTTACATTATTTATCTTACATTACTTTACTTTACACTATATTCATATTATAATCACTTCACTTATAAATACATGTGACTCATTTATATTCATTTATAAAACTTTGCCTCGAAACTGATACTTTACTCCTCTAATTATTCTTATTTTTTTTTTTACCATAAATCTTCTTCTAAAATATCACTTGTCTGCATCATTGCCAACTTATATACCTTTTTATATTGTTCAACTCCACCTCCCGGAGAATTCCAATCAAATTTCAATGCTTCCTTTATCAATCTTCTCATAAATAATTCTTTTACAAAAGTATCCATTCTTTTCCAATCCTTTATGGCTAACTTGAATTCATTCGTCAAACTTGAAATTGTTTTATCCAAATCATTTGGATCAAATTCAAATAGGTATGAATTAAATCCTTTTTGTAGTGAATGTTCTAAGGATTCTAAATGTTTCTTATAATCAATGCTCACTGGTGTTTCTGTTTCTAGAAGTTCCGGGTCTTCGGTAGATGTCGGTGTTTCTGTTTCTTCCAATTGACTTATATTGTTAGTTTTCGTCTGCATTGTTTCTATAAGTTTTTGATCATCGGTGCTCATTTGTGTTGTTGTTTCTATATGTTCATCAACAGCAGATGTCGGTGTTACATCTAATTGATTTATATCTTCAGTACTCGTCTGCATTGTTTCTATAAGTCTTTGATCATCAATGCTTGTTTCTACGTGTTCAGCTGATGCCGGTGTTACTTCTAATTGACTTATGTCATCAGTTCCAGTAGATATTAATGTTACATCAATACTTGTTTGTAATGTTTCCATAAGTTTTTGGTCATCAAAGTTCGTCTGTGTTGTTTCTATAAGTTTCTGGTCTTCAGTAGAAATTGATGTTACTTCTAAATCATCAATACTTATTTGTAATGTCGTTTCTGTATGTTTCTGTTCATCAGTGATCATAAGTGTTACTTCTTGTTTCTGCTCTTCAATTCCCATCGGTATTGTCATTTGCCTTTTTTCCACATATTTCTGTTCATCGGTGGTCATTGGTATTTCTTCTATTTGTTTCTTATCATCAATATCATCAACATCACCACCACCAATGACTATTTGTTTTTTATCAGTAACATCATTATCAATGACTATTTGTATTGTTTCTTCTTTTACGTCTCCTCCTTCTGTTACTTGTTTCTCATCTTCTCTTTTCTGACCATCATCATCAACGGTAATAATATTCCCTGCGTCATTTGTATTATTTGTATTGGTTGCATTCTCTACATTTCCCATGCCCGATTTCTTATTTTCATTTTCAAGAATATTAATAAAATTAAAAATGTTATAAATAAAAGTTGGATCCTCATCAAATTTCTTGTTAACTAAAAACTTGGAATATTCACTCGTCACTTCATCATCATTATTTCCTACTACAATATTCCCAAATAAAAATGCTTCTAACACATTAATTAATCCATTATTTTCATTTTCATTAAATTCATCATTTCCATAATCATTATTTTCTGTTAATAATAATTGAATATCTGCCGCTGCTCTAAATCGTATTTCCCGATCCGCAAATAATTGTTCATCATTTAATACCAGCAAAACGTTAGGATATTTTTCTTCTAATTTTTTAATATTAACATCATTATCATCGTAATCCTCATCGTATTCTTTTCTTTTGTCTTTTAATATATTCTCTTTTGAAATTATCACAAATTTTGCATTCAAATTTCCTAATATATTCGTGATACGATCGAAAAATTCAAATCTTTTTATTATGAACTTGGAATAACCTGTAAAAAGTACTAACGGATTTTCAAGATCTCGATTCTCTAATAATCCTTCACCAACTAAAAAGTTTTTTGCTTTTGTTTTCGCGGTACTTATTAATAATTGAGATGAATCAATCTGAGAAAAAAATGGTGATGATGATGATAAATTAAATTGAGAAAGAGAAGATGAATTAAATTCAAAAGAAGATGAATTAAACTGAGGAAACGAAAAATTAATGAATTCTCTCATCTCTAAGTAAAATAAATTTATATCAAAGGTGTGTATGTTATCAGGAAAATTGGAATTACTATTTATTAACAACATATCTTCAAATGGGTTAATAATAGTTAAATCGAATCCTTTAGATATTCCTATCCAATATCCATCAATAGCTTTCTTTGTTAAAATAGGCATAACCAAATCTTTCATATGAAATTCTAAAGAACCTTCAACCATTTCTTGAGCAACTTCTTTTGATATAAAAGTTGATACTTGAGATTTACCAATTCCTAAAGATGAAGCATATAATCTATTTAAATAAAAATATTTTGAATGTTTTTCTTTAAATTTTTTAACATCCATAAATCTATTTACTTTATCTAATCCAAAAGAAAATAATTGTTCTTCAAAATTATTATAAAAAGTATAAATCATTGAAGGAGGATTTCTCCCAAATTTATAACCTTTATTAAATATTCCGAGAAATTCGATCGTCATGGCATTAAGTGATCCATGTACATGAACGATGTCAACTCCTCGACTTTCGGTTTTGGCAAATAATGAAGTATCAACTACCGTATTTCTATAAATAATAAATTCAGCGGCAGCCTTAGAAAAATATAAAGCATTTAATTCTAAAGGCAAAGTACTTTTAGATGTATAAATACTTGATTTATTATTAACTTTAAATGCTAATTTATATGGTCTCATATTAGTTGAAGGACTAATCATGAATACACTAATAAAATTTTTTAAATTGGTTGATTTTCGAGGTGAAGAATTAATAATTTCTTCATTATTCAAAATTTTAATCCAACTTCGATAAACACCAAATTTAGCAACTCTCCATTCACCTTGACCATTTTGTATACGAATGTTAAGTTGAGCGTAAGAAATTGGTTTATAAATAGGTTTTAAAAAAGGATAATAAGGAATAATTACATTTACTTTAAGAGATTCATCAGTAGATTGAGCTCGTACCAAACTTGTTAATAATTTACCGAGTTCAGTTTTTGTGACCGCCGAACCAAATTCCCTAGTAACATGATATAATGTAGTACCTTGAGGAAGACTCGAATTTAAATTTAAATTTAAATCTATACCTAAATATTTTACTGGGTCTAATCTTTTATCATCCTCTCCATTATGATGATGATTAGTTCCACGAAAATTATTATTCTTATCATTATCATTTTTATGATTCTTATGATTCTTATGTTTCTTTGTTGATTCAACTGATTCAATACAAAATAATTTCAATATGTTTTGTATAATTAAAAATGTCATCAAGATCAATATTATCATTTTGAGATACCATTTATATCGTCTTCCATTTCCAATTAAATATATTGTTTCAAAATAAATTGATCTCTTTATTCTCATTTTAATTGAAGACCAAATTCCTTTATCATCATTAGGATTATTATTACGATATTGTTCCAAATGACCTCGTTTAGTATAATGATCAGATAAACTTGTTACGGAAGCACGAAGAGGTTTTGATCGATTAGAGATTGAATATGATAATGATGATGAATTCATTGCAGGAATTGATAAAGAATGGGAAGAATAATTAAAATTTGAAGAATGATATGAATTTTAATTATTAGAATTATTAGAATTATTAGAAGTGATTATAAATTATGTTTGTTGTTGTTTATTTGTCTTGAAAGTATTCTTCACATAGTTAAATAATTAATTAAACTTTTGAATGAAAAATTATATTATTCATTATAGCATTATAGCATATAAAATGTAAAAAAGTAAAAAAAATGAAAATTATTTTTTTTTGAAATTTAATATTTATCTATTTACCATTTTAATGATTTAATGTAAATTCTTTCCTTTTTCTGCAAATTCTTATATCTTGTGTCTAATTATATTTATCTATTTACCATTTATGTAAATTCTTTCCTTTTCTGCAAATTCTTTGATTTGATGTATATCTTGTGTCTAATTATGTCTAAATAACTGATAATATTGTACAACACCATTGTAAAGTTTAATAAGTTTAATTATGATGTATCCGAGATTCCTCATGTGATAATTACGATCGGATATGCATAACAAGCAACTTGTGGTCGTAATGATCACTCTAGAAGTTAGAAGTAATACCAATCATGTTACATAAAATCGAGAATTTTTCTTGGCAAAAGTGATATCCATTTCAAATTGGAACGGGATTCGTGATTTATTTATACTAATTTACAAATCGATGGTTTTATCATTTTTTCCTGCAAATTCAGAATCAGATGTATCAGCAATTGCATAATTTTTTCCCGCATCAAAACGATCTATTTTTTATCTTATTGCTCTTATTGCTATCCTACTAAGCAAATCAGGAATTGAATTCTAGCCCCGCATGAATTCTGGAAGCATGTTTGGCTTCTATTTTTCTTAGAATTTTGGCTGTGATGTTATATGGTTTTAAAAAATTTAATTAATAACCTCTTACACTATCATTAATGTTTCGCAATGGGCAGATGTTGAAATCTCTGATTCATCTCTAATAAATTTTAGTATCTCATATATCCAATAACACTTTAAATTCTGATATATATTTTAACATAAATAAACCCAGAATTCAATGAAATTATAACTTTATGACTTGAAGAGACATCTTAAGGACATGATACATATTTTTTTACACTGCTAGAACTATTAAAAAAAAAAAATCAAATTAAATTTCTCAAATACACATCACACTTTATGCTAATTGTATGCAATCGCATCAACCCAGTCCACAATGGTATGTTAAATAACATTCATCGAGGAACACTAAGGGGACTTAGTATGCAACGGCATAAATTAAAATTTAATGTCAAATAACAATGGTAATATCCACGATCACAGCAACCTAGTCCACAACAGTATGTTATATAACATTCGTTGAGGAGCACTAAGGGGAAGTTTAGTTTGTAACGGCGAATAGAAAATTTTTTATACCTTTCTATAACCAATTCTTCAAAAGGAATTTAACAAAACTAGAAAAAAGATATTGATGCATATTAATTTTGAAAAAATAAATTCACATGACCATTACTGAGTCGAACTCTTTTTGCCTGGATTGGTGAAGAGTCAGCTTCAAAAACTCTCTTACTTATTGCTAAAGTTTTTATCCGATGAAAATTTAATTTACTAATTTCTACTCTATTGACAAACAATACAAGTATCGATAATAAAACTCAAGCAAACTTTTTGAAAATAAAATAAATATATACCTTGAATGTGTAAATGATTCTGATTTCATATAATAAATCCTGAATTCCTCTACCTTCTCTTCCTTCAAACGATTGTAATCGAAATTCTCCTAACAAATATAGCACATAAGGTACTTGGAAACCTGAAAACTACCCCAAAACTAAAAATGATTTCCGATCCCTCTTATTCCAAAAAATTCAAGATCTCCAATCCTTTTCTTTGCTTCTTCTGGTAATGTAAGTGCTTGCATTGCAGACATTGTTGAGAAACCCTTAAGTAATACATCTAAATCCTCACGATTATTTTTGTTTTCAACTTCATGATAATTACCAAAGCCACCTTTCAATTCGACCCGGATATTCCAAATTATTCAGCATCATCAAGCCCGTCTACACGAGTTTTTGCTTTAATTTTTGATAATGTCAATACTTTGTTATAGTTAGAGACTATTTTTTCTGAATTTGATTCAATTTAGCCAGGTTTTATTGAACTCACTATCCCAAGAAGTCGAGATGCTAACTGTATTTTGATCCATGGTTTTTTCATCTCCTTGAGAAAAGTACCATCCTGCCATTGCACAATACTAAGAAAAAAATGTTATTATATAGTATAGCAACACTTACACCCATTTTATAAGCTCAAATGCCCATAAAATATACCGTAATCGTTTATCTAATATATCAGAAGGAAGAAATGTTGGCCATTTTCTTTCCAGCGATGCCAAGCCCTGACAATCAGAAAATTCTTTAAGATACGAAACTAATCGTATTCGATTCACAATTTCGAAAACTTCTGTAGTGTCCTGTTCGATATAAGTCAAATTGGATATAAATTTTAAATTTCCTGGTTTTAAGAGTTTTCTTCTCCAAACATATTTACTAGCTTTCTTCATCTTCCTCTGTAGAAAATGCATTTTTTAACTTGTATTTTGCTAAAAATGGGATTATGATCTTGTCCCAATGCTCACCATTTATTTGAACTGTACAATCACTAGTTCCCTTTAGATTACTGCTTAAGTTTATACCGCCCATTATCCAATCTTCCCTCATGAGTGAATATACAGCGTGAAGAGGAATTTCATCAAGATAACATGACAGACCTTTAGCTTATGTATTTTGCTGTTATTATAGACTTTGATAGGAAGTATACTTGATTTAGCCTCATTTTGCTCGTCGTTTTCGTTTTCGTTATTTTCTTCTTTCTCCAAATGATCAAATACATTTTTGTGAATGATTTCAGTTGCCAAATCGAGTCTTTTGTTCGCCATGTTTAACGTTGCCTCCGTAGTTATTTTCTCTTTCATCTTCCTATCCTTTCTTATAAAGTAAAATTCTTACCTTGTTATTCCTAAAAAATCTTTTCGCGTCAAATGTTGTTTAGCATGCAGTAGGTACCATATTTAATGTTTTCTGAAGTGCATTTATGGGAAGTGTAATTGAAATACGAATAGAAATTTTTAGCAACTAATGTATTGTCTGTTAAATGCTGGCAAACGTATTGATATTCTGTAAGTTGACGTTCCATTGTACCTTGATTCATAAAAACAAGACGCGGTTACCTTTTTAAAGGGGTACGGAATTTTTGTGTCACGTAATAGATAGCAAATCATAATTATAGATTAAATTTTATAAGCCAACAACAACATTATTCCATTTGCTGAATTTATATTCTCGTGATGTATGTGCGTTATTTTTAACTCTTGTTATAAAAAGCTTAATTTTTATTGGCCAATTAATGATTTTATTAAACCAGCTATTTTGTACTGTACAAAAATAGGGTGGTAGGTAAAGATATCAAGTGCTCTAACATGTGATTAACCCAACCCTAAAATTTTTAACTATTGTACTTTCCCACATTAATTTTTTTTAGTTTATCTAATGATCTAATAATTAAAGTATATTAGATACTATTACCTTTCCGTTTTAAAAAAATAAATTTCTTTATTTGGTTAGGTACGACTGCGTTTTTCGAAAATTTATTAAAATCTCAGTTCAAACTGATAACATCCCTAGTTATAACATTATGTATATTTAATGGTTAAGTATTATTTTCAATTATTTATTTTAATAAAATATAAAAAATTATAATTACAGTTATGATTATTGTTATAATTATTGTTATAATTATTGTTATAATTATTGTTATGATTATATAATAATGATTGAAATTAAATTATCAACTATAGTGATTTGAAACCTTTAATCGACGATCCACGTTCTAATAACAAATCATTTTTGACATTTTCATATTTCGGTAATTCATCTCCGTCACCTTGATCATTTTCGGTTTTAACTTGTTTCACTTTATAATGTTCTTTGGTAATTTTCGGTTCATCTAATAATTCTAATAATTCAGAATTATAGGGAGTTAAAACTCCTGGTGGTGGTATCGATGATTTTTCAAATTTTCGAAATATACAACTTGTTTTTGGAAACCATTCAGAAAATGTTTTAAGAGATTTTTCTAATTCTTCAACTTTTGTTGCTTTTCCTTCATCATCTTCAACATCATCTTCAACATCATCTTCGACATCATCATCATCGTAAACATCATCATCACCACCTACTTCATCATTATCTACTTCCTTTACTTCTTTATCATTTTTATTACCTTTATCACTTAATATCGAATTTAATCTTAATTTTGATTTTAATTTTGATTTTGATTTTTTTATTTGTAATTTTGATCTTTCTAGAAAACAATTATGTAAGGTGACAATGTCCGGAAATGATAATGAATACTCTTTCCAACTTTTATTATTATCCAAAAATAATAATAATTTAGATATTTGACCAAGTTTTAATCCTGATTTTAAAACTATTCTACGTAAGGGATGAAATTTTGCATCCATCAAAGGATCAGTTGAACGCATTTCTAACATTATTTTTTCATTATCAACGTAATCATTATTACAATTATTATTATTATTGTTGTTGTTATTGTTGTCAAGCCAAGGAAATTGATAATTATTCATGGTAAATGATGATGTTGTTGAAGAAAAAGAATTTTTATTATCAGTAAATAAATCAAATGTTATATTATTATCTGAAGTATTCGTTATAGAGGATAGAATTGTTGTTGGAGAAAAAATTGTTGTTGGGGAAGAAATTGTTGAAGAAGATTCCACTAAAACATTTTCATTTTCTATCATCCATTTTAATATTTCATCTCGAGTTCCATAACATATGAATTTTGTGCTTAAAGTGGCTAATTGAATTTTAGTAAAATTGATTGGAGCAGTTATACGATTAATACCTTCAGCCGTATTTTCTATAAATAAATGAATAAAAAAGGAAAGTTATACATAAAAACCATATATTTAATAATAATATTAATAATCAATAACAAATAACAAATTATCATGAAATTTATACCTTGAAAATACCCGTATTTCATTTTTGTCAGTAGAAAAATAATGAGTTCTATTAAATGGAACAGTTATTAAAGCTATTTTATATAGAAAATTTTATAAAAAGGGGGTGAATCATATGAAAAAATAAAATTTCCGTACCAACTTTATTCAGAATAAATTTTTAGAATAATTATCCACAGTTAGTAATTGTTAATATTCTTTATGACATTACATCATAAGATTTGTCATGATCATGTGAACTTTTTGTTTATTTTATTGTTATATATATTATTTTAATTGTGTAAGGTGATTAATTTTATGGGAATAACAAGAATTCAATTTTAAAATAAAATAAGATAATATAAAATATAATAATAAAAATATATGTAATAAATAAAATCAAAAATAATAATACATGTGATGTGTTAATTTTTTTTTTTTAATCTTCAATAACAATAATTTCATCTCTATACTCAATTTCAATATTTTCATCACTTATTCTTCCTTTTATTCTTCCACTACTATTACTACTATTACTACTATTACTATTATTATTATTATTATTATTATTATTATTATTATTATTACTACTACTACCACCACCATTATTATTATTAAATCCAATTGTAATTTCATCATCATCATCATCACTTCTCATTCCACCACCTTCCAACATTTCCCATTCTTCTTCATCCCTAGCAGTTGATTTATATTTATAATTTCTTCCTCTATTATTATCATCAAAATTATTATTAAAACTATTACCAAAATTATCACTAAAATTACCACTTCTTTTATTGTTATTTCTCCATCTTCTTCCTCTTCCTCTATTATTAATAATATTATTATCAATTTTAAACCAATCATTAATATTCTTATAAAGTTCTCCACAACAAAATTTTAAAAAATCCCTTCCTACACAAGTACCACAACAAAATATCCAACAAATTCCACCAAAAAATCCTATCACTATAAAAAATAATATCACATATAACATCGGTTCATCATGTGAAGGATCACTATCACTAGAAATTGGGGTAGGTGTTACTAATGTATTTGTACTTTGAACTAATAGTAATAATGTACTTTGCGTATTTTGATTCATTTTTTTTTGTTTTTTTTTTCTTCGTTCCTCCTTCCCCGATAAAGTTACGACGAATTTGCGCCGAAGTTACGATAAAGTTACGACGAAATTACCAGAAAATTTCGATGAAAGAATTATTTTTTTAAAATTATATATATATATGTGTATATATATAATTTATTTTAATATATTTTTTAAATAAATGATATTTATATATATATATATATTTTATTTATTTATAATATATATGTATATATATTAGAATGAAAATAATACATTGCGGATTTTAATGTATTCTCCGTAAAATTTTTATTTATTTGATTTTTTTTTTACAATCAAAAAAAAAAAAAGAAAATTAAAATAATAATAATATTAATAAATTAAAAAGAATAATTATATTAATATATTATGATAATGGAATAGATATAAAACGGTAAAACAGGAGAGAAAGAGAAGTTTTAAGGAAAAATAAAAAAAAACTTTTTGACGAACGATTATTTATTTATTTATTATATTGTTTATATTGATGATGTGTTGTGCGTGTGTTGATGCGTTGTACGTATGTCGATGATAACGCAATGAAATTTAAAGGTTATACAAAAAAAGAATATAATTAATTTAATTAAATAACTTTATTAATATTGTATACAATTTCTTTTGTGAGTGTTTTTTTTTACCTATTATAATAACCTTATTTGGACTGTTTCAATCTACCCTTTTCCAATCAAAAAAAAAAAAATTATAAAATGGATTAAAATGCATTAAATGTTTAAAAAATTTGTTAAAAAAATATTATGATAGATGTTTAACCTATCAAGCGAAAATCTGTCTCGCATAAATGTTTGTACTAAATAAATAATAATAAAATAAACATTAATTGACCATTCATTTTATTTACTATAAATGAAATTTGGCTTCTGGATTTTTTTTTTTTTTTTTTCGCGGATAAAAGAAAAAACAATAAACTTGTGATTCAGAGGTTTTTTTTTTTTAAAAAAAATATATTATATTTATACTTTTTACTTTATTCAATAAATAAATTTACCATTTTTGGTAAATTTCAAGAATTTCAAGCATTTCTAGTGGCTTATAAAAATAAGAATTATTTTTATTTTTATTTTTATATAAATAGCCATAAATCCATAAAAATCCCGTTTTTCTTTTTTTGCAAATCCCGTATTCTTTTAAACCACCACACACACATAACTTGATATAAGAAATAAAAGAACAAAAACTGAATGATAAACCACTGAATGATAAACTACTGAATAATACACTACTGAATAATAAACTATTGAATAAAAAATGTCATATGAAAAGAATACAGATCCATTTTTTGATGTCAAAGAGTATTGAATCAATCTTTCTTTCTTCCTTTCTTTCTTTCTTTATTAATTTATTTTCTTCTTACATCATTTTTTTTCTTTCTAAATAATAACAATCTAATAACAATTTTATGCTAATCCAATAATAATATAATGATATTAATGATAATAAATGATAATAATGATAAAAAAATATAATATTATAACAATAATTATAATATATAATAAAATATTATGACAATGATGATAATAAACATTATTACAATAATGATAATAATATAGAGAAATAGAACAAAGTGTTTCAACAGCAATAACGTTATTTGAAAGTTGGAATCGAATATATAACACGGTTACTTCAATAAATAATGAAGAATTACAAAGAACTGAAGAAGAATTGAAATCCTCTTTACTTTACATTTTAACGGATTTAGATGAATTGGATGAATCTATTAATATCCTTTTAATTATTTCTATATTTTATTTCATTTCTATATACTTTATTTTATTTTCATTTCTATATATTTTTATTTTATTTCTATCTTTATTTTTTATATTATTTCTATCTTTATTATTTCTATCTTTATTATTTTTTTTTTATATCATTATTATTCCATAATGAACATTTAATATTAATAATAAATACGAGTTGCAGAAGGTAAGCTTGATGAATATGGATTGACAAAATTTGATATTGAATCTCGACAAGAATTTATTGATAATACAAAACAAAAAATAAGGGTAAATTTATTTCTTAGATAATATATTAATTTTGATATTTGATAGAGATACATATATACATTGTTATGATTTTTATATAAATATATTATATGTTATATTATAATAGGATATTCAATCAAATTTAGCAAATCCACCCAAAAGACTAAAAGGTTCATCTTCTAAAATTCAAGTAAGAAAAAAAATAAATGAATAATTAATTAATTATTTATTTATTTAATAATTTATTTTAATAATAATAATAATAATAATAATAATGACTTTAAATTTTCAGGAAAGTAAGAGTAATAATAATAATAATAATAATAATAAAAATAGTTTATTTGATAAAACACGATCAAAATCAAGATATGAAGAAGTGATAGAAATGGATAATACACATTTCATAGAAAATGAATCACTTCATCAAACGGTATATTGAATATATATATATGATTTAATAATGATTTAATAATAATTAAAGAATTAAATAATTAAATAAATTAATTTTACAGGTTTTAATTCGAGAGCAAGATGACCAATTAGATTCATTATATGGAACTGCTCGTAATATTCATGAGATTGCTACTTCAATGAGATCAGAAATTGATGATCAAAACTTGTATTTATAAATTTATTTATTAATTTTCTGAATTTATTTATTTGTTAATTTTTAATTTGGTTTTAATATATTAATTTTTTTTTCTAAATTTACAACAAATAAAAATAATCTAAAATAATTTAAAATAATTTAAAATGATTAAAATAATTAAAATAATTGATGATGATGATGATGATGATAATAATAGGTTATTGGATGATTTAGGAGAACATGTAGAACGATCACATGGAAGATTAGAAAGTGTTAAGAATAAAGTGACATGGATTCTTCAACATAATGAAGGTAAAATTTTATATATTTACATTATATAATTAATTTATCTATTCATCTACTAATTATTTTTAATTTTCATTTAAATTATTTATCATACCCATACACCATACACCATATTCATATACATATATATATATACATATTATATATATATTATATATAGAAAAAAGATCCAGTGTGTGTATTGGAATATTAATTATAGTATTGATAATTTTGTTAATATTACTTATAGCGGCTTAAAATTTTTTTTGAACTATTATTATTCATGTAGTAGTGGTGGTGATTTAACTGTTTATTGTTGTTATTGATTTTTTTTTTTTTGTAATATCAGATATGTATGTAAAATATTAAATTTATATATTATCAAATATATTGAAAATTTTTTTTATTGTTAATTTTTGCATTATAATTTTTATGAGTTATCATCATTGCTGCGGATTTTATATACAAAAAAAAATAAATACTATTTTGCTATTTTTTTTTTGTTCTACTCACTTATCACTCTGTCAAATACATATAATAAATAAGAATAAATAAATAAACAAATAATATAATATGATATAATACAATTATAAATATATAAATGTTCTAGCTTTTATAAGAAAAATAATTTGTAATTTTAAAATCTTCAGTAGAAGCAGTAGCTTTCTCATTATTATTATATTTACCTTTTTTTTGTTTCTTTATTTTATTCTGCTTTTTCTTTGGTGATAAAGATTCACCAATTGATTCTTTCTTATTCCAATTTTTCTTGGATAAAGATTCATTATCTTCTCTATCATCATCTCTATTATTATATTTTGCATTCTTTTTTTTAATAGATGAAGTTGACTTTTTTCTTTTAGGTTTCTTTTCCTCCTCCTCTTCATTATCTTCACCCACTTCCCCTGATATACACAACTTCTTTTTGACATGAATTTCGTTATCACTATTATTAAATTGTTCTTGCTTAACTTCTTTTTTATCATCATTACCCATATTATCTTGGTTCCTTTTAGAAGGAATTGAACTTTCAATTTTTATGTCTTCTTGCTTAATATTAATTTCTTCATCTTCTTGTTTAATTCCAACTTCATCTTCTTCATCTTGTTCTTCTTTAATTCCAACTTCATCTTCATCTTCATTTTCTTGTTCTTCTTTAATTCCAACTTCATCTTCATCTTCTTGTTTAATATTAAATTTAAATTCATCATCATCATTTTCTTGTTTAATTTTATTTTTGCGATTGTTTGAAGTTGAAGAAGAAGGGGATGATGATAAAAATGACTCAAAGATTCGACTCACAGGTTTAACAAAACGTGGTGAATCAGTTCCCACTTTATTAACATCTTGAGTTACTTGATAACTTATTATGAATTAGGTGTGATAAATTAATAATGAGTAATGAATAATAATGAATAATGAAAAAAAATAATAACTTTACCATTCTAATTCATCTTCTCTTTCATATGGTTTAAGTAAAGCAGCCAATTCCGAATTCCATCTAATATCCGGATTTAACCAGTTAGCAATATCACCTGATGATTCTTTTTCCAGAATTACTGGCATACGATTATGTATGTGTGACATAAACTTGGCAGGAGAAGTTGTTATGATGGTATATGTGAAAAGAAGTTCTTCCTTATCTATTATCAATTATTAATTAAATTATTATTATTATCAATTGTTAATAAATTAATTTAATTTTACCTGGTAATCTAACTGAATCATAAAGTCCTGCAAAAAATAATAATTCTCCATCTTTTCTTTTAAAATAATAAGGAATTTTTTGTTTTCCTTTAGTAAGCCATTCGTAGAATCTAATATAATATATATATATATATAATTAAGCAATTACGTGACAACAATCAAAAAAAAAAAAATTAATAATAATAAAAATCACCCTTGTACAAGAACGATGCATCTCTTGGCATTCTTCATTGAACTAAACATTGATTTTCCGTTACCAATCAATGAATCATCACGACAATTTGCCGTCTTCATGGAATTAGGAAGAGATTTTGACCAGCATGGAACTAATCCCCATTTCTAATCATATAGAAATAAGAATAATTATAGAAAGAATGACTTATAGATAAATTAAATTTTCCTCAACAGATAACTAACCATAGTGTGAACAACTGTTTGTTTCGATCCATGTTCCATGCGAATAACTGGTTGATAAGAAGTTGGTGCAACATTATAACTATTTATAATATTTATAATATGTAAGATAAATTCGAGAGAAAGAAGGGAGAAAGAGAGTCAGAAAAAGAAATAGATAAATGATTTTAACTTACGAGGTTTGATAATTTCCTCTATCTAACCAATCTGCACAATTGATATTTAAATTTTCTAATTTTTCCAAAGCATCATCGGGATGCTATTATTATTATTATTATTAAAATTATTGTTATCATTAAACATTATATGTATAAGATTCAAATATAATATTAATGATAAAATTACCATGGCCATAGCAACTCGGTAACACATTTTTGTCAAAAGAAAGGAGAAAATGAAAGAAAAGTGAAATAAGAAAAGTAAATAAGAAAAGTAAATAAGAAAAAATAAATGGGTTATTTTATTCGTCAATTTGTAATCATGTGATCTAGAATAAAATATTATTAAATACTGTATGCATAACAAATAAGCAAATAGGCAATCCACATTTCGAGATATATTAAAGTCAAGTAAAACCTTCAAAGTTTTTTTTTCTTAAAATATTTATATGTAATTTTTTTTTTTTAATGTTTTAATGTTTTAATCAAATGATATTTAGTGAATTATCACATTATAAATTATTGAATTTATTTCAAATTATTTAAATTATTTCAAATTATTTTCAAATTATTTCAAACTTTTTTTTTTCAAATTATTTTCTTTATCTAAAAAAAAAATAAAAAACGAATAAAGATAATGTCTTTAAAAATTATTCTTCTACGTCATATATTTATTTTAATTCTTGGTGGATCATACTTGCTAGGTTCAAGTTTATTTATACTTATGTTTATTCCACCATTTCCATTATTTGCTGGGATTTTACTACCACTGATTTTAACAAATATAATTAGTAAGTTATTATTATCATCATTAATTATTATCAAATTCTATAATTGATATATATATATTTATTTATTTATTTTTAATTTATTATTAGTTGGAGCATATTGTGTTGCATGGATTATTTATTTATATTTTGGTGAGAATTATTATTAATTATAATCAAAAAATAATAATCAATAAATCAATAATCAATAATGATCAATTATTGATGATGAAAAATAAAATAAAAATAAAAATAATAATAATAATAATCAATTTATTTGTTTTATAGCACAAACAGATAGATCATTCAATCTTCCATACAATCCAAAACGAATATACAAAATAAATTATGTTAATTTTCAAATGTTATGGAGTTCCCTTTCATATATTCCATTATTAGCCGAATATGGTTATTTTAGATTCTTTGTTCTGGGTAAAAGGATTCGACGCGTTTTAAGGTAATAAAATATTATGATGATGATGTAATAATTAGTATAATCATTATATATATATATATATATACTTTTTAATTTTATAATAATGTAAATTATATTTTAATATCAATAATAATACTTAATAACAATATTAATAATGATCATCATCATCACATTATTATTATTATTATTATTATTAATTTCTTTATATAATTTTCAAAAGAGAAGACATTCATTATGGTAGCAGTTCAATTTCTAATAGACTTGATGTCTATATGCCAGATCATTCCAAACATATTAACAATAATAATAATATCAACAACAACAACAATGATAATAATAATGTAAAGTTACATCCTGTAATCGTATTTTTTTATGGTGGAGCTTGGAGTTCAGGTATATTTGATTTTTATTTTTTTAAATTAATGTTAAATAATTTATATTAAAATAATAATTAATGTTCAATAATTAAATTATTTATTTTTAATTAGGAGATAAAATGTTATATAATTTACTTGCATTAAGATTAAGACATATGGGATATGTAGTAGTTGTACCAAATTATTCATTATACCCTAAAGTAAGAAAAAATTAAAATAATAATAATAATAATAATAATAATATAATTATTTATTTAATTTTATTAAATTTTTTTTTTATTTTAAATAAATTAATTGAGTAGGTAAAAATCAATGGCATGTTATCAGATGTAAAACGAGCTTTGATATGGACAGAAAAATATATCAAGTAATATTTTATTTATTTATTTATTTTTTTATTTATTTTTTATTTGATCTTAATTTAATCTTAATTTAATTTAATTTAATTTAATTTTAATTTAATTTTATTTTAATTTAATTTTATTTTAATTTTCTTAAAAATTTTTCATTTCTATTAAAGTAAATTTGGTGGTGATCCCAAGCAAATTCATGTGATGGTAAGTATTTAAATATTTAATATATATATATATTTATTACTTACAATATTATATTTGATTAAATGATTAAAATAATCTATTAAATTCTTTAATTAATAATAATGCAGGGTCATTCATCAGGTGCACATCTGGCAACATTAGCTATATTTAGAGATGCTATTTTCAAATCTCAAACAATGGAAAGAAGATTAAATCCTATTTTTAATGATATTAATCCTGAATTAAATTTTCCGGAAATTTCTGGATTAATATTGTAATTATTATTAAATTATTATTATTATTATTACTTTATCAACTCTCTATAAATGTACCCCTGAAGATCAGAATTAACGTTTATAGCGGGTAATTTTATAAGTGTTATTAGTGGATAGGACTGAAATATTTAAAGAGAAAATGCACTTATAGAGGGGTGCATTTATAGAGTTGATTTTATTGGATTATTATTACTTCTTTATTATTATTATTACTTTATTTTTATTATTACTTTATTATTATTATTTATTATTATTATTATTATTGCACACAACTAACAATTTTTTTTTAATATTTAATAGATTATCTGGTATTAATTTTTTACTTTTATATTATATTGCATTAATTTTTTACTTTATATTAAACTATATTACGTCTTATATAAAATATTTTTTATATTTATTATATATTTACAGGAGTATTTGATATTCAAAGACAATATATGTGGGAATCTCAAAGAGGGGTTGAAGAAGTTTCTGCATTGGGTAGAGTTATGGGTAAGTTATTATTAGTTATCAGTCAGTTATTTATTATCATTTATTATAAATTATTTATTATTTTATTGTTAAATTAGGTGACACGCCTGAGAGTTTTGAACTTAATTCACCAGTTTCATTACTTTCAAATGTTGTAAAAAATAATGATGTTGATGTTGATCAATTAAGAGATTTGTTACCATCTAAAATTTTATTAATTCATGGAGATAGGGTTGGTTAAATATTTTAATAGTATAATATTCATAATTCATTAATTATTCATTAATTATTCATTTTATTAATATACATACATACATACATACATACATATTTATTTATACATTTCTATAGGATTCCACTGTACCATTGGAACAAAGTATAAAATTAAATTTATTATTAAATGAATTAAAAATCAAAGATTTAAGATTTAGAGTTCCTAATCAAATGGATCATACTGATCCAATTTTAGGTTTAATGTTTAGTCCATTTAAAAATAAATTTACTCCTCACCTTGATAGTGAATTAAGAAATTTCATGGTTAATTATGATGAAAATTATCATTATTTTGATTATATAGATGACGATGAATATCTTGCTTGTTAAATTAAATTGTTATTTATTTATTTATTTTATTTTACTGTACATTATTATTTATTTATTATTTATTATTTGATTTGTTCAAATTTTAGAAAAATTTAAATAAATTAATATTATTCGTTATTGTGTATTTCCTAAGAAAAAATATATATATATAAAATGCATATAATAATTATAATGTTCATGAGAATTGCATAATAAAAACATTCGTCGTCGCCATCACATTCATATTGTTATATAATTATTATTATTCCGGAAATGATAAATCGTATCGGTTAAGGTTTGAGCTTAAATTTACTTATCATGATATAATCACGCCAGGTGAAACAATATATTGTTCTGATAAAAATCAAATTAGGCACAAATTTATTGTTATCTGTTCTGTTATGTACACAAGTTATATTAGATGTTACGTAAGTGTCATTTAATTTTTAATTTACGTTCGAAAAAAAAAAATGAATTTTTTCGTAAAAAATAATTTAAAATTTTTTTTTTGTTATTAAATTAATAAATTAATAAAATTAAAAAAAAAATTTATAAATGTTAGAATTAGCAACGCGTAGAATGATTTTATTTAAACTAATTAATTTTATATTATTCTGTTCTGTTATTATATATCATTGTTATTTTTATATATATTATATTACATTAAAAAAAACGACTCAAATTAGGAAATATGTAATGAACGATCTTTTGCACTTTTGCATTTATTTCTCGGTACAACCGATAAATAATAATAATAATAATAATAATATAATAATATTCATAATAATAATAGATAGTAAAGATTAGAACAAAGAAGAGAGGTTCTGAGTACTCTCGTACAAACTTTCATCATTATTGTTTACGCTCATTAAAAATTTGGTTCAACCGTTACTTTTTTATTTTTTGTGATTAAATTTTTCTTTGGGAGTTAAGCAAAAAAAAATTTTTTAACCAATTATTTAATGAAATTGTTAACTAAATTATGATAAGCAGTATTTAATAAATAATATCGTTTCCTTCATTCCATCCCTCCACCTCCCTTCGTTCCGTAAATAGTACAAATATAAATATTTTTTAATTATTTGCAAAAAACGATGCAAAATAATGTCAAGTAATTAAAAATATTTAGAATTTTATACAACACAACATAATTCCTAATGAATTAAATGTACACAATTTTCATATTTATTCTTCAATTTTTCACGGTGCATTGTTTATAATAATATATTTTTCATGGTGCAATAACTTCATTTGGATATTATGAAATCAGTGAGTGATTGATTAAAGATAATTTAAGACCACAATGATTGATTGAAGAAGAAGTATGCATGTAATAAATTCGATGATTCTTTATTGAGTTTATTTGTAAATTTTCTATGAGAAAGTGATGTATATGCAAGTACAATTTTTATTATTGCCATATAAGAAATAAGTTCTCCCCTTTTCGTTAAAATTAATTCTTTGTTTTTATATTGTACGGATATTTTTTTTTTTTTTTGAATAACCTTATACGATTAAAATGGTTTTCTTTATTTTAATTATTATTTTTTTATTTCATTTAAATTCAATTTCTTTTGTAAGTAAAATAGAGTTCATCATTATAAATAGAAAAACTTTGAGGGGCTTTTTCCTATTTTTAATAGTAATATAAATAAATAAAATAATTATGCACTTTATGTAAATATGTATTATCAATAATAAATAATAATAATAATATTATTATTATTGATCATTATCATTAAAGTAATTTTATTATTATTGTGGCGTCAAAAGACCGAGTAACAAGAATTATTCACGAACCGATTCCCATTAATTCATCCGCCTATGTTTACTTTTCTAATAAATACTGGCCTCCATTTTCCATTCCCTCCTCTTTTTTTTTAACCCTTTTCCTCTTGATTAAAGGTCTCTATCAAAAATTATTTAATTATCTCGAATTTAGAAAAAATAATAATTATTATTATTTTGAAAATATAATATATATACATATATATTAAAATAGTATTATAGCTTTGAATAAAAAAAAATAAAAATAAAAATGAAGTTCACCGCAAAGACATTCTTCTTTCTTGTTACCCTCTGTCTCATTGTGATGTTCGTTGTTGCCCAGTAAGTTTTTTTTTCAAATTTAACTTTATATAATTTAATAATTTAAGTAATAAATTTTAACGATTGAATATATTTTTTATAGAAATGAACCTAGTAGTGATTCACCTGAACCACCTTCTGGAAGTCCACCATCACCTGGTGGTCCACCACCTACTAGTACTGAGGAATCTACTGAAACTACTGGTGAACCTGAAGATCCTTCTGAATCTACTGATGAACCTGCCGGTTCATCTTCTGGTCCAACACCTTCTGGTTCACCACCTTCTGGTGGTCCATCAGGAGCACCACCAGTAACAACAGCTAGTTCTGGTGGCCCATCCCCATCAGGATCTGCGTAAGTTTTATTTATTTGAGAAAAAAATATAAAATATTATTAATTAATTTATTTATTTATTTATTTAAATCATTTGAATTTATTATTTATAGAAAACCACCATCAGGAGGAGCACCATCTGGATCTGGAGGACCTCCCAAATCTTCAGGAGGAGCACCACCAGCATCAGGTTCAGGTGGTTCAGGACCATCACCATCAGGTGGTTCAGGACCATCTTCTGCACCATCACCATCAGCATCATCAGCATTCTCTCGTATGAGTGGTTTCGAGGTCTTATTCGGCTCATTTGTCGCTTTCATCGTTGCTGTTTTACTTTATTAGATTTTTTTTTAAAAAAAAAAGTTATAAACTCTCTTAAACCTACAATTATTTTATTACTTTAAATGTCGTTTTTATTATAAAAATATCATTAATAATAATAATACATATTCTCATATTATACAAGTATACATAATATATTTTAGTTTAATCATAATATATTTGAAAGATTAATAATAAAAATTCTCAAAAATTAGTTGCAATTAATTATTATTATACTAGATAAATTTTTTAAATTCTCTTTAAATTCTTTATTAAATTTTGTCAGATTCGACTTTATATATATATATATTTTTTTTTATTTTTATTTTTCAAATTTGGGTACATCATATTTGTTTAGTAATAAATAAATAAAGTTCTATTTACATCATAATTTTAATTTTTGTAATTTTGTTTGTTATTGTTTCGATCATTTCATCGGTTGTGAGAGATTCTAAATTAATTTCATCGGTTATGAGAGATTCTAAATTATGTTGATTATTCTTGAATTATTGTTTTTTTTTTTGACTACACCCGCCTCCACAAATATCCGGAAATATCTAGAAATTTCTATCAAAAAAAATATTTAATAGCTGAGCCTATTTTTCATGTTTGACATAATTTAATGGCTTATAGTTACGGAAGCCTCATTTAATCCTTTGGCTTGGATTCTTGATAATGTAATTCATGAGTGTAAAGTATATTACCAAAAAGATTAACAAACCGGATGAATTTTTGTTGTTTATGTTGATGGTGGCAAAAATGATCGGAGATCATCTTGAAAAATTATTATTCGAGGCTTGGATAAAATCCAAAGCCATTTTGAAAATCCATTTTTGAATGTCCCAGGACTATAAAATGAAAAAATATTACATGAAGTATCAGAACTATCAGGACTATAATTATCGCATTTTTTTTTTTTCTGAATGATGTGATGATAACAATACTATGCATATTCTTTTCTCTCTCTCTTTTTTTCATTTATTGTGGCTTATTATGAAAAGTATGAAAAAGGCGAACAAATGAAAAGATATTTACCGGGTGCAGGAGCGGGAGAGTTATCTCTTTCCTTTCTTTTTGATTCATTCCTTATTCGGAAATTCTATTAGAAATATAAAAAATGGACTTAACCAAATCTTATTAGATTTATTTTTAACTTCTCTTAAAATAATGCCAGGTAATAGAATGAAAATAATAATAGTAATGATAATTTTTTATTTATTTATTTTTAACAACTTCTCTTTATTCCATTAAAATAATACCAAGTAAAAGTAAGAATAGTAAAAGTAATAGAATAAAAATAATAAAGTAATATACACTATAGAGAAGATTAAAAGAAGTTAAAGTAATGCAGTTACACGTGATTAAAATGATTAAAGCAAAAAATAAAATGCTGAAACATATTTAAAACTTTGAGGAAAAAAAAGTTTTAAGAATAAAATCAAATCTTGATTCTTTGATTAAGATAAAGGTGAATTCTATAAGTAATAGTTAGCTTCAAATCGCCTATATTAGAAAACAAGTCCCATTGGGAATTACATGCCGCCCAAATTCAAAAAGGAAATATCAACAATAGGATTAGCAAAATTTTATTGTTTTTTGAATTTGGGCGGCATGTAGGGAATAGCCTAAGCTGAATCTTCTTTTTTAGTAAGATATCGAAGAAGAATATAGCGGAGCACCCTGTCCCTGTCAATCCTTGGATCCACAAGTTTTGCTTGTGTATTCTTCTGTGCAAAGATTGGGTGCTCACGTGCCTTATTTATCAGATGCAAAAATGTGACCTTGTACACATAGTTCCACGTCTAATCATTCTTTGAGTGCGAAATTCTTAATAATATTACATGATAATTTTAGTAAAGCCATTTAGCTAGATTATGATGACAAGACAACGAATCTTCTTATGAATCCGTAACATAACACGATGTAATCCATAATTAAAGTAATTAATATAATAAATATGTTAAATTATAAATAATATATTAAACGCTAAATTATAAATAATATATTAAATGTTAAATTATAATTAATTAATCAATTAATTAAACTTACCCTATAACGTTTACATTTATTTTTTTTCTCATGAATACTATCGTGCTTGCTTTGAAGTTTATCATATTTATGACATAGTCGATAAATTCGACCAATATCATTTTTCCCCACTCAATAGAATTCCTCCTATTAAATTATTAAATAAAAAAATTAATTTATTAAAATTTTTAATTTTTGTTTATTAATCTCCATTGGAAAAAAAAACACTTATATAGATGATATAAACAATAAAACAAAAATAAGTGAAAACCTTTTCCTGCGTTTCTGAAAATAAGGGACCTTGGTTTTCAGTCCTTATTTCACTACATTCGCATGATTTTCTTTTGTCCACGCAGATCGACGCCTATTAATTTAGGGTCCGTCAAATTTTCCGATTCTGCGTGTATAAATAGTAATAAGGATATATCCTCAAAAGCAAATAGGATATATCCTAAAAATTTCATGCGAGTGTGCTGCCTTATTTCCAGTGGTTTAGGTAAAATTCCCCAAGGCGATTCATAACAAGACGACTATCATATCCAAGTTCTTTTGGGAGAGGTTCTCCTGACTTCATTTTATGAAAAAAAAAATATATTCAACACCAGATCTGCTCCAAGCGCTAGAAGTTCGAGGATTTTTTTTTTTTTTAGAACGGAACTTCATTTTGAAATTTTTTTTTTTTATTCGAAGCAAAATTTGAAGAATTTCCCTTAAATAGGTCATTCATAGCTTCATCTTGTATAGCATAAGGTGTTTCAATAACCCACTTAAGTTTTGCATCGTTTTTGAAATTTACGTTTTGCCGTAGATCTCTCTTTTTTTCAATTGCATTAATTGAACAGAAGTTTTTGGAAATTTATCACGTGATTTTAATATCATTAACTGCGGCGGAACACAAACTTCAAATCAAATTATGCCACATGCATTACAACTTTGTACGCCCTGAAAAAAATTTTTTTTTCTTATCGAACGTTATTTTATTTGACTTTCCAGAATAATGCCACAAAAAAAAAAAGTTATGAAAAAAATTCGACAACGAGAAGTAATTTTACATTTTTGAAGTGAGGGGATACGTGATGCGAATGAAATTCAGCGTCGCACTAATATTGGACTCTCCACAATATATTACAATCTCAAAAAACTGGAAAAAACGGGTGATGTCACTCGAAAACCAGTCTCAGGTCGGCCAAGAAAAATTACCGGTACCATAGCAAATGTTGTTGGGCAACAAATTCGAAGAAATCCTCAAATAATAAGGAAAGGTTTGGTAGAAAAGTTAGCAGAAAAAGGTATAAAAGTATCAAAAGATACAGTTGGAAGGCATCTTCATCGACAAGGATACAAAAATTCCCTCCCCATTGCGACG
>CAJVPK010000399.1:0-34759 GCA_910592015.1 Diversispora eburnea | reverse complement strand
ATAATAATAATAATAATAATAATAATAATAATAATAATAATAATAATAATAATAATAATAATAATAATAATAATAAGTAATAATAATATAAAATAATAACAATAATAATAATAATAATATAATAATAATAAGTAATAATAATATAAAATAATAATAATAATAGTAATGAATATAATAAATATTTTTATATAGTCAGGGTTTACAGGTGTAGGATATCCTAAAATAACGCCAATTGCTTTAGCAGAATATGTTGAAAAAAATAAACTTCAAGGAAAATTAAGATTTGATTTATTTGTGGGTGCTAGTGTTGCTCCTGAAACTGAAAATAGGTAAAATTTATAACTTCTTTCTATATTTATAATTATATTATTATTATTATTATTTCTATTATTTAATTATTTCTAATTTTTTTTAAATAATTTTATTCATTTCATTTAATAGATGGGCAAGGGTAAATATACAAAAATATAAGTTGTAAGATACATATAAGATATATAAGACATAATAGTATTAATTTTTAATTATAGTAATTTTTATACATTATATTTATAACAATAGAATTTAATGATAGCTCGTCGTTATCCATATCAATCTGGCAAAGATGTTCAAAAAGAAATTAATATGAATCGAACATTATTTGCTGATAAACATCTTTCGGAATTTCCTTTGGTAAGAGGGAAATCTCTATTATAAAGTCATTTTGAGATTATTTTTACGTCATTAAATTATATCTTCATTTTTTTTAATTTATTTAGGATCTTGTTTCTGGTTATTATTCACTTGATAAACCGGTAAAAACATTTAAAATATCAAAATAATCTTCAAATAATATAAATAAATAAATAATAATCAAATAATCAAAAAAAAAAATTTTTTTTTTTTTGAGTACAGGGAAATAAAATGGAAAAATTAGATGTTGTAATTATTGAAGTAACAGCTATTACAGAAGAAGGATATTTAATTCCTGGAGCATCAGTGGGAGCTACACCAGAACTTGTTCAATCAGCAGAAAATATTATTGTTGAAGTTAATACTGCTTTACCAAATTTTGAAGGATTACATGATATTACTTTTAGTAAATTTGCACCTTATAAATTTCCAATTTTGATTCAAAGAGTTGATGATAGAATTGGAACTGTGTGTATAATTTTAATTATATTTATTTATTTATTTATTATATTTATTATTATATTTTAATTATTATTATATTTATTTTATTTCCAATATATATGCATATATATATATTAGCCATATATTCCATGTGATTCGGATAAAATAATTGCAGTAATAGAATCAAAAAAAGTAGATAAACAACAAGCAAGTGCATTAGCAGATGAAACATCAATAAAAATAGCAAATAATATACTTGAATTCTTTGAGAATGAAGTTAACATGGGTAGATTACCTAAACAACTTTTACCTCTTCAATCAGGTGTAGGAAATATAGCTAATTCTATTATTGGAGGTTTAGTTGATGGTCCATTTTCGAATGTTGAAGTTTGGACTGAAGTTATTCAAGGTAAAAAAAAAAAATAATTATTGAACTAATATATTCAAATATATTCAAATATATTTAATTATATTCAAATATAATCGATTATATCTAAACATATTAAATATTTTTTTTTTACCAAATATATAATAGATACATTCTTAGATTTCTGGGAACATCATAAATTATCTTTTGCATCAGCTACAAGTATTTCATTTTCAACGGAAGGATTTGATCGATTTTATGAAATTTGGGATGACGTAAAAGATCGATTAGTGCTTAGAAGTCAAAGTGTTAGTAATTCACCTGAAATTATTAGACGATTGGGTGTAATTGCTATGAATACTCCTGTTGAGGTAATATTAAATATTATTATATTATATATTAAATTATTATTATATTATATATTAAATTATTATTATTATATATTAATTATATTATATTTAGGTTGATATTTATGCTCACGCAAATTCAACTCATATTTGTGGAAGTAAAATGTTAAATGGTTTGGGTGGATCAAATGATTTCTTAAGAAATTCTAAATTAAGTATTATGCATACTCCATCTACTAGACCTTCTCCAACTGATCCTATAGGTATTTATTATTCATTATTCATTTTTATATGATATTATTCATTATTCATTATTTATTCATTATTCATATTATTATCCATTATTCATTATTATTCATATATAAAAAAGGTGTTTCCTGCATTGTGCCAATGTGTTCACATATTGATTCAACGTAAGTATATTATATTATATTTTTTATTCATAATTATTATTATTATTTTTAATTTTATTTAACATTATTTAATATGATTAATTTTTTATATAGAGAACATGATTTAGATGTAATAGTAACGGAACAAGGATTAGCTGATGTAAGAGGATTGGCTCCCACAGAAAGAGCCAAATTAATTATTGATAAATGTGCTCATCCAGATTATAGACCAATTCTTAAAGATTATTTTGATTTCTCTTTAAAGAAATGTTTAGAAAGAGGAGCTGCTCATGAACCTCATATGTTAGATAAAGTATTTAAAATGCATTTAGGTTTATTGGGTGATGAAAAAACTATGAAAATTAAGAATTGGAATTAGAAAAAAAAAAATTAATAAATAAATTCTAAATAATTTATATATAATCTAAATAAATAAATAGAAATATTTTATTTAAATAAATAAAAATTATAAATCAAATAAAGTATACTGTAACTGTATAAATATACTATTTCTTGTCTATGTGTTCTAAATTAAATTTATTTAAATTATTTGTATAATCTTCAATTCCTTTTATATCATGTGCTTTTTCTGCATATTCAATTGCTTGATTAAATAATGAAATTGCTATATCCTTTTTATCTTCTCTCTCATAAATTATTCCTAAATTATTAAGAATCACTCCTGCACATTCTTCACAATTTTTAATTCCACTTCCATTCTTGGTTATATTTAATCCTTGCTGCATCCATCCTAATGCTTCATTTTGTTTCCCTAATCCATAAAATACTTCTCCTAAGTGACTCATTATTATTGCTTCCCAACATTTCCAATATTTTTCATTTTCCTCTATTTTATTTTTGTTTTTTCCTCCTCTCCCTCCTCCTCCTTCTTCTTCTTCTTTTGGTTTGGTTTGTATCATTTTTAATATTCCAAGATATAATAATTTCGCAATATTATATTTCTTTTGTTTCGCGTATATTCCTGCAAGTGAATCAATACATGCGATGTATTCTTTATTAATCATTTTTGTATTTTCAAAAATTGTTGATGTTATATTTAATTCTTCTGTTGGATATTCTTCTGAAATATTATATTCTTCTTCTGGAATATCGTTATTCCCTTGTAATAACGCTTGTAATCTCAAAATTCTCCAACTGATATATTTTTCCGCGATATCATATTCTTGTACCCTAATATATAAATCACTTAATTTCTTTGCTACATAAATTGCTTTCTTTAAATTTTCTAATCTCTCGTCTTTATAATTTTTATTATTATTCTCATTATTTTTATTTCCGAATTTTGATAATAACATTTCAAATACTGATCGATAAACCGTAATAGCTTCATCAAATTTATTCGCCCAAACATGATTATATGCAATACGTAACCAAATATCTATAATTACTGGATCATCAATAGCTAATCCTTGATCAATAGCTAATTCAATGGCTCTTTTTAAATATGCTTCGGCGATTACAATATCATGTTCTATTTCTTCTCGAAAATATGCTCCCCTAAGACAATCTCGCGCTTTACGTGTTAATCTTTTAGGTGTGGGATGTAAATAATGTTCTATGTATATATGTAACCCTCGATATGTAAGATAAATTGATGCGATAATTATTAATAATCCAATAAAAAAAAATTTAAAAAATGCTGATAATGTATATCCCGCATCTTTTAAAATTATTTGAAACGCTGAAATTTCTTTATCATCCTTATTTCCTTTTGATTTATTTGTTGAATTGGTTTCTTTTATTTCTTTTTTTATTTCTTTAATTCCTTTTACTTCGTTTACTTCTATTGGTTCCTTTATTTCTGAGCGTAAAAGTGGTATGGATATGTGAATTTTACGATAAAATTGACATTGATAATAAATTTGAAAAAAGGAATTACGCTGATAAACGAATGCGTTTTTATATTTATTAATTGTTATTGAAGAAGACGATATTGGTGATGATATTGGAGAATGAAAAGGACGAGATGATGTTAGAGAAATAATAGAAGAAAAAGAAGGTGAATTAAAAAATTTAAATCGAAATCTTTGTAAAATGAACATTATTATTATTATTATTATTTAAATTTCAAGATTATCAAAAAAAAATTATTTAGTAGATCAAGCTCTATATATCTATATATCTACGCAATTCAATAATTCAAGTTTAAACTTAAAATTCACAATCGTTATGCATTGGTTTGAACAAAAGTATATTCTTAATTATCTCTCATTTATACAAACGACGATTTTTGACACAGTTTATCTGTATATCCGTTACATAATAGAATCGGAGCATCTATCGGTAAAATAATTTTATTTTTCTATGAAAGTATTGTTGGAGAAAAAATGTAATGTTATTGTTGGGGAAAAGAATAAAGAGTACGAGGATCTAAGAATTGAATTGGAAGACTTTTGATTAATAAAAATTCAGCAATTTTTTTAGTTCAAATTGCTTGTCAAATATTCCTACATGTTTTTAGCTTTTTGCAAAATGATGTAATTTTTTTTTTTTTTGCAAAATAACGTAAATTCTTTTATAAAAAAATTATAAATTCTCTGGAAATCAAAAGATCTTGATTTCATTACCAATTTGGGAATACCAAAAGAATGTTTAATAATAACTTCCTATTTTGAAGGTTGTAAAGGATGAAAAAAAAATAATGAAAGAACAAATACAGTTTAGTTAAAAATCTTGTAAATAGATGTATATATTTTGAAGAATAACCAAAAGATGTTAATAATAACCTTCAATTATAAATTAATTAAATTAATAATGGTTTCCTATTTTGAAGATTATAAAGGACATGTTACTGTGCACGCACCAAAATTTAATATAAAAAGCTGATCAGATGATACAAACTATAGATTATTCGCGTTAACTACATATTTTTTTTTATTTGAGTAAATTGAATCCTTGAAGACATGAGTGTGGATTGGAAAGATAATGAGCCGTAAGCAATGAAAATATAACAAATATCAAGCTTAGATTTATTCCGCAAAATTCATTATAGCATCAATTTATTTTAATTCTTTTTAGTGTTCCTTACGCTGCACTATGTAAAACTTTTGAAAAAATCGAATCAACTACGAAACGTCTGGATATTCAAAAACACTTAACTTCTTTTTTTGGACGAGTGATTGAAAAAAATCCAGAGGACTTTCTGAATGTTCTATACTTATGTCTGAATAGAGTGAGAATGATTTTTTTTTTCACGCGTTTCTTGTCAAAACTTTCCTTTTCCTTTTTCACGTGTTTCTTGTCAAGCTTTTTTTTCCTTTTCTTTTTTAACGCGTTTTTTATCAAAACCTTTTTTCCTATGAATTCAATATATTAGTTTAATATATGAGTTTAATATATGAGTTTATTATATGAATTTAATTTTATAATGAATTTTAGGTTTGCCCTGAATATGAAGGTCATGAATTAGGTGTTGGCGAATCTTTATTAATCAAAAGTATTGCAGAAACAACTGGTCGGAAACCTGCAAAGGTTAAGGAAGAGTTATCTAAGTGGGGAGATCTGGGTAAAGTTGCAAAGGTATAGATTTTTTGACCTTTTGCCATTCACCTGATTTTCATATTCTTCATCGATTTATTTTTGATTCCTTTTTTTTTTTTAGGATAGCAAAACCACCCAACCTACATTGTTTGTTCCAAAACCTTTAACAGTTCAAGTAGTTTTTAATAAAATGAAAATAATTGCGGGAATTTCTGGTCATGAAGTATGTCATATGTATTAAAAGTGCCAAGTAAAATTTTATTTTATTATTGTAAAAACTTCGCTTCTTATTAATCATTTTTATGAAGTCACAAGAACGTAAGGTTCGAGAAATCAAATTTTTGCTCACAGCTTGCAGAGGTAAAGAAGCAAAATACTTGATAAGGCAATTATCTTTATATTGTATTTTTTCATATTATACATTTTTGATTATATTTAATAAAATTCGATTTTAAAATAGATCACTTGAAGGAAAATTACGTATTGGTCTTGCCGAACAGACGATTTTAATATCTTTGGCACAATCGATTGTGATGAAAGATCCTGGTAAAATGTTTTTTTTTATTGTTTAGCACGCAATATATTTGATATATTTGATATATATATTTTTGAAAATATAATAATTTTATCGTTATAATGTATATGATTGTAGCATATCAAGAGTTATCTCAAGCGAAAAGAACGGAAGAATTGACTGAAGCTTCAGATATTGTAAAGTCCGTTTATAGGTTTGTGTCTGGAAAATTTGAAAAAAGTTATATTTTAAAATTTAAAACTTGAAAAATAACTTTGAGATTGAACATTTAATATTTAGTGAGGTACCATCATATGACATTATTGTTCCTCTTCTGCTAAAGTATGGAGTGAAAGGACTTGAAGAACGTTGCAAACTTACGCCTGGTAAAGAATACATATAAATACCTTTGATTTGTTTTCCCAAAAATTCATTTTTATACTGAATTTAGGTATTCCGATTAAGCCTATGTTGGCACATCCAACAAAAAGTATCACAGAAGTACTGGATCGAGTAGAAGGGCACAAATTTACATGCGAATTTAAATATGATGGGGAACGTGAGCAGGTGGGTTTTGATATTTCGTCCATATTTTTATGTAAATTCCTAATATTGTTATGTTTATGTAACATATTATTTATAGGTTCACATGCTTGAAGATGGCACTCTAAAAATATATAGTCGTAATTTAGAGGATAGTTCGACGAAGTTTCCTGACATTATTAAATTAATGTCTCAGGTAATATTAACAAATAAAAATTTTATGATAATAATTATTTCTATTGGGAAGATTTATTAATTTCGAATATTTTGTCTTTAGATTGTGAAACCTGATACAAAATCTTTTGTACTTGATTGTGAAGTTGTTGCATGGGATCTGGAGAAAGAATGCCTTTTACCTTTTCAAATTTTAAGCACTCGTAAAAGAAAAGACGTCAAAGAGAAGGATATCAAAGTTACCGTTTGTCTTTTTGCTTTTGACTTGTTGTATTTAAACGGAGAAGTGAGAATTATTTCAATTTTTAGTTTTATTATTTATGGAAGATTATGTAAATATGACCTTATACTAAAATTGTCATTTTTCTTAGTCATTTCTTAAGAAACCGCTTGAAGAAAGACGCCAACATTTGTTCAATGCTTTCCAAGAAGTGGATAATAAATTCTCTTTTGTGCGTCACATGAATGCCACCAATACTGAAGAAATTCAGACGTTCCTTGATGAGAGTTTCAAATACAATTGCGAAGGATTGATGATTAAAGTGCTTGATGGCCAGGAATCGACGTATGAACCTTCAAAAAGGTCGAGAAACTGGCTGAAGGTAAGAAATTGTTAATAATTACATTTGGGTTTATTTAAATGTAGCAAGTAATCTCATATCTTTTTTTTCATATTTCCCACGATTTCTTATTTATAGCTTAAAAAAGATTATCTTAGTGGTGTAGGAGATTCTCTAGATCTTGTTGTCATTGGAGCATATCTAGGACGCGGGAAACGTACGAATGTCTATGGTGCATTCCTTCTCGCCTGTTATAATCCGGAGGAAGAAAAATACCAAACAATCTGCAGAATTGGAACGGGATTTTCTGATGTTTCTTTGGGAAATCATTTTAAATTTCTTAAAGAACACGAAATTTCCGCACCAAGAAATTATTACGACTATGACAAAGGAGCAAATCCAGACGTTTGGTTTGAACCAGTTCAGGTCTGGGAAGTAAAAGCGGCTGATCTCAGTATTTCTCCTATATATAAGGCAGCAGTCGGAATGGTAATTATAATTTATTTTTTTTTTTTTAAAAAAAAAATTAATTTTAATCAAATCATTTTGAATGATCTATTTTTTATGTATTTAGGTTGATCATAATAAGGGAGTATCTTTACGTTTTCCACGATTCATACAAGTACGAGAGGACAAAAAGGCGGAAGACGCGACCACATGTGAACAAGTAAAGTATCAAATTTATTGTTTTGATTGCTATTTAAGATTAAGTCGATAAACCGAAAAATTTAAATTTTAAATTTTTTTGTAATTTTTTATAATTTTTTATAATTCTTTATAATTTAGGTTGCTGAAATGTATAGGAGTCAATATAACAATAGTGAAAATATGCAATTACTTTAACTATATATAATATAATAATGAAGGGATGAGATGAATTTATTTGAATTTATTCTCATTTTTTAATTTGGTCAATTTTTTTTAAAAAGAAAAAATAAATAAATAGAAATGTATTAATATTGTTAAATAAGAAATTAAGTTTCTATATACTTGAATATTATATAAAAATGGTTAACTTTTCAACAATTCTTTCATCTAAATTTGATTCTTCAAGATGTTCCTTAAAGAATTTCTCTTCATCTTTTCCAAGTTTCAAATCTTCTTTAGTAAATTTCCTTTTATTACCTAAAACAACTTTGGTGGTTTCATTGCTTGCAATGTCAAAATTCATATAAGAATTAAGAGCGTGATAAATTCTCAAAGGAATATATTTCCAACCAATTCGATTATAAAAATGAATATATCCAATAGGTTCAAGTTCGGGTATAGAAAAATTTTCTTCATCTTTTATAAATTCTTGCGAAGATTTTGTATTACTTTTATCATCATTCACATTATTTACTTTTGAAGGTTCTAAATCATTTGTCGTAGATTCCTCTGATTTTCCGGTTGTGGATTTTTCCGATTTTCCAGTTGTGGATTCTTTTAATTGACCAGTTTCAGGTTGATCCAAAAGAGAAGCATAACACCCATCATTTAAACCTTGCAAATATTCTACAAAACCAACACGACCTATAACTATGGCACCATCACTTATTTTATCTGATGATTTAAATTGTGATTCATTTGTGAATTCATTAGATTCACTAGATTTATTGTCATTTTGTATTGATTTGTTTGATTCTTTACGACGTCTTTCTCTTATCGCTTCTCTCACTTTTGACCGAATTTGTCCGGGTTGTGGACCTTCAACAATTTCATAATCGAATGCCGAGGCAACAAGAATTGGCTATTTTTTCATATAAGAAAAATGTATAATTCAAGTATAAAAATTAAAAATTTTATTAATCAAATATCAAATAAATTGAATTCCATACCTTTACATATTCTCTAAAATGAACTCTCGTTTTATGAAGTCCATCGCTTAGTGGTGGTGCTAAGTAAACAATTACTTTAGGTGGAAAATCATGAGAATCTAAAGGTTCCAAGGCAAGGTGTGCGACTTTATCTTCAACGCGTTTTTTACCTTCTTTAGATAATATATTGTCGCGATAAATTAAACCAGCTAAACCAGCACAAGTACCAAAAAATATCAAAACTTTTTTAGAAGGTAGTTTGAATTTGAAGGGTAAAAATTTATTACTAGCCATTATTATAATAATTATTAATATTTTTTAAAGAGTCACATTTAAAATAAAAAAGATAATCAATAAATTTCTTTATCAAATCATGTAGCACAACATCTGTTCAGGTAATGTTTACTTATTATTACTTATTGTTATTTTTTTTTAAAAAGATAATAAATGAATTACGCGTGGAAAATATAAAAAGTATATTAAAAAGTCATACATACATATAATTACAATATATTAATATAATATGATATATATGTATATTAAAAATATAAATGGTAGATATTTACTATAATCACATGATCTTGAAAATTTTCGCGTTGTGTTGTTTTGATTTACATTGAAATACATATTAAAAAATATTAAAATACGTGCCATTATCCAAAATTTCCAAAAGTGGTAAAGTTTGAAACTAGATCAACCCCCCTTTTTTTAGATTAACTAGTTATTTAAATGTATTTTTTATATAAAATGTAATAAATATAAAAATATATAATCAAAAACGCTAAAAAATAAATGTTAATAATAACGTTTATAAACCAAATGCATAAAATGATAAATTATTAAACTAAAATTTAGATTTAAAATTTATTCTTTCATTTTATTAAGCAAATTTTAAAATTTTAAAAAACAAACTATAGTTTTTTAAAAATTCTTTTTAATAAAATGACTAACACACTTACGTACATAACCCAAACACCGTGCTAACCACCGCGACTACAAAATTTGATAGTAAACTCCTTACCGCATAGTCCAACCTATAGAGGGAGGACATTATTTGCCATTGGTTCCCTTCATTAGTGATAGTTAGAGAGTGTAAAGGTTTTCGAGTTAAAAAGTCATGTGCGAAATTGATCACTATCATCACGTGAATTTGAGTTTGATTGGTTGTGTAATACTAAAAAAATTAACATTAAATGAACATTCATTTACAAAAATTTTAGAGTAAAAATGGATAAGTTTTACGTATTCCATCGCAAAAAGCCAACGATAGAAGAACTAAACGATAAAGTTACAATAAATCATGAAGGAACACTTAATAAAGAAAAATTCAAAGAACTTGTCAGTGCCTTATTTGAAATGACGAATAAGGGCATAACCGATCGCGATAGCCAAGTTTGCAAAATGGGATTCGATTTTTTACGTTTAAAAGAAAAGGAAATTCGAGAAAAGAGACGTCAAAATCAAGTAAAAATAACTACTGAACAAATGAGTAGACTAAAACATCATAGATTGGCTTATTCTCTCTTGGCTTCTAATAATCCCATACCCGAAAATCTATTTCTTGGATTGTTTTCACACAGCGATTCAGAAAACATTTCTCAATCCAATAAATTTTTATATAAAATTAATAAAGATCAAACATTAGAAAATACAAATAACGATCTAGCTTGGATACCGACTCCTGAGTTTCTAGAAACAATGAACGCAGAAGCTGAAAAACGTGAATTAGAAATAAACAATAGGGTAGAGAAACGTATACAAGAGTTGGAACAATTACCATCAAATTTATCAAATGATCCTTTAAATGTTGGTGAATTAAGTGAAGACATATCTGGTCCCAAAATAAAAAAAATAATAGAATTAAAATCTTTAAAATTAAGACAAGAACAACAGAAAATTCGAAAAAAAGTTATTCAATATTCTCAATATTTTTTTAATCCTCGAAAAGAACGAAAATTTAATCTGAAACAATATGAACGTCCTATACTCAAAAGGATTAAAACTGCAGCAGATTACGAAAGGGAAGAAATGAGAAGGAAAGAAGCAAGGACCCGTGAAGAAAAAGAAAAGAGAATGAAAAGGTGTAACGAAGTCATCTCACAAGCCTTCCACTTACAACTTATGGCTGAAACTAAACAAGTTAAGCGTTATAAATTAGGAAGATCAATCATCGCCTATCATGCTCATCTTCAACGGCAAGCACAAAAGGAAATGGAACGATCAGCTAGAGAACGTATAAATGCATTAAAAAATAATGACGAAGAAGCTTATATGAAGTTGGTTGATGAACATAAAGATGAACGAATTACACATTTATTACGACAAACTGATCGATTCCTAGAAACTTTGACCGAAGCTGTCCTAGAACATCAGAGAGATCACATGAAGAACAATAAGACCAATAATGTCAATAGTGATGATACCGAGACTGAAACAGTAGCAGATGGTGAAGATGGAAAGAAAATCGATTATCTTGCAATTGCTCACAAAGTACAAGAAGAAGTTGAACAACCTAACATTCTGTTAGGAGGAATATTAAAAGATTATCAAATTCAAGGTCTGAAATGGATGGTTTCACTATTTAATAATCGTCTAAATGGTATTTTGGCTGATGAAATGGGTTTAGGAAAAACAATTCAAACAATATCACTTATTACTTATCTTGTTGAAAGAAAGAATGAACGAGGTCCTTATTTAATCATTGTCCCATTGTCTACTATGACAAATTGGGTATTGGAATTTGAAAAATGGGCTCCTTCCATAAAAATTTGTACTTACAAAGGGACCCCTCCTACTCGAAAACTTCTTCAAAAAAAGTATTTAAAAAATCCCGAATGTCAAGTATTTCTAACCACTTACGAATATATTATCAAAGATAAGGCTGTTCTAAGTAAACAGAAATGGTTATATTGCATAATCGATGAAGGTCATCGTATGAAAAATAACAATTCTAGGCTTTCAATAGTTTTATCCAATGATTACGCTCTTAAATATAGGCTTATTTTAACTGGGACTCCCCTTCAAAATAATCTTCCTGAATTATGGGCATTGTTAAACTTTATTTTACCGAAAATTTTCAATTCGGTTAATAGTTTCGAGGAATGGTTTAACACGCCATTTGCAAATACAGGTGGGCAAGATAAAATCGAATTAAACGAAGAAGAAACTTTATTGATCATACGAAGATTACATAAAGTTTTACGTCCATTCTTGCTTCGCCGTTTGAAAAAAGATGTCGAATCACAGTTGCCTGACAAAGTGGAACGAATAATAAAAGTCAAATCATCTGCACTTCAACAAAAATTATATAGTCAAATGATTACTCACGGAGCCATATTTGTTGGAAGTGGAGAAAGAGGAAAAACGGGTATAAAGAGTCATCGAAATACTGTAATGCAGTTACGAAAGATTTGCAATCATCCTTTTGTTTTTAAAGAAGTGGAACAAGACATTAACCCTACCAATGATGATCAATTATTGGTTCGTGTATCAGGAAAATTTGACTTCTTAGACCGAGTTTTACCCAAATATTTTGCAACCAAACATCGTGTTTTATTATTTTGTCAAATGACAAATATTTTAACTATTATGGAAGATTTTCTCAACTGGAGAGGTTATAAATATTTAAGATTAGATGGAAGTATTAAATCAGATGATCGAACCACTTTATTAAAATCCTTTAATAGTCCAGATTCTCAATATTTTATATTTTTATTGAGTACTCGTGCAGGTGGTTTGGGTTTAAATCTTCAATCTGCTGATACTGTTATTCTTTATGATTCCGATTGGAATCCACATCAAGATCTTCAAGCGCAGGATCGTGCTCATCGTGTTGGTCAAACAAAAGAAGTTCAAGTACTTCGATTGATTACGCAAAATTCAGTTGAAGAAAAAGTTTTGGCTAAAGCACAATTTAAACTAGATATGGATGGTAAAGTTATTCAAGCCGGTAAATTTGATCAAACTACCACTGATAAAGCTCGTGAGGAATTTCTTCGATCCCTTCTTGAAGGTGATAACACGGATGTTGGTGGTGATGAACGGGAGGATCTAGATGATGATGAAATCAACGAAATTATTGCACGTAGTGAAGATGAACTTATCCTATTTCGAAAAATGGATGAAGAGAGAATTCGTGCAGAAGAGGCTAAGTGGAAAGTAAAAGGTTTACCTGTTCCAGAAAGGTTAATTACAGAATCTGAATTACCTCAAGTTTACCTTAGAGAATTTAGACCTATTCTCGATGATGGAGTTGAATATGGACGTGGACAACGTCAACGCAAAGAGGTTATTTATGATGATGGATTGACAGAAGACCAATTCTTAGCTGCAGTAGAGAATAATGTTGACCTTGAGAACCTTATTGCCAAAAAACAAAAAGCAAATCGTCGTCGACAGGAAAAAAAGAAACTTAAACAAGACGTTGTTGAAGAATCATCTTCGACAAGATCAATTGGTGATTCTCAATCCATAGACGATTCTGCAGAAGAATCATCATCACCTACACAAACTCCTCGTCCAAAAAGAAGTCGCAAAACCATCAATTATGCCATACCAATGGATATTCCAGAAGTTGATACAGAAACTGTATCTCTGTCAAAACGGAAAAAAGGAAAAGGAGAAGAAAAAAATGTCTCTATAAAGGTGAAAAAGGAAAAAGAGAGTACAAAAGATAACGTTCCTAATGATGAACTTGATGATGAACCTGAAGATGGACCTGAAAATCGTTCAAAACGAAAACGCAAATCCAAAGATCAAGATGTTGAAGAGGTTAAAGCTGAAACTTCCAAAAAAACGGAAGAAAAGACAAGGCCAAACCGTAAAGTTAAAAACAAGAAAAAGGAATCTACAATAATTACCTTATCTCTTAATAATGGTAGTAGTAATAATAATAATAATAATAATAATAATAATAATAATAATAATAATAATAATAGTAGTAGTAATGGTAATAAGAAAGATAGAATTAATAAGAGAGATGAAATAACAGAGGATATGGAAGTTGAGGCGGCACCTAGACCTAAACGTTATAAAACCAAGTCAGTTGAAAAAAAGAGTGCTGCACTCCATAATCATATCCTAGAATGTCTTAGTCATATTACGAATTTGCGTGTTAAAGGACGTCGAGGACAATATCGGTATCGTGCAGAATTATTCTATGAACTTCCTAGTAAACAAGTTTATCCTTACTATTATGATCAAATCAAAAAACCAATTTCAATTAATATAATTCGTCAGAAGATTGAAGATCACTTATATAATAGCGCTGAAGAATTTAAGAGGGATATGGAATTAATGTTTGCCAATGCGAAATCATTCAATCTTGAGGGATCAGATGTTTATAAAGATTCCGAGATTATGCAAAAATCATTCAATATTAAATATGAAGCACTTTTCAATAAAGATTATGTCTCTAATGTAGGATAGATCTTTTGATTTTGAAAAAAAAAAAAAACATTACATTTTTCATAATTTTTATAGAAATAGTTTTATGGGAGGGATTAATTTCTCGAATTTCTTTCATGATATTTTTAATTCATTAATTTTTTCTGATCATGTACATAAAAGATTTGTATTAGATTTTTAATATAATATAATAAAAATTTCAAATAATAAAAGCTTTATATTGATTGTTTGTATATATTATTATACTTCATTTTATTATTATTTATTATTATATAAATAATTCTCTATTATTAATATAAATATACAGTTTAATTATTATAAGTCGAAATTTTCAAAATAAATTAAATTCTTTCATTGATCAATCTAAACGTAACAATTTGATTAAGTAACATCGTTATTTGCTTTTAAAATTATTTTGTACAGCTCCCGACATGGTAGGTGGAAGATTAGTTATTGGAGGTAATAACGAAGCTGTAGCTTGTCTTGATTTCTGAATCATAAGAGCACTAAAAATAAAAGAATTATAAATATATATTCTAAAATATTAATATTATTATATAATATGAATAACTTACTCCATAATAACCAAGGCAGCCATAGATTCAACAATTGGAACTGCACGTGGCACTACACAAGGATCATGACGACCTCTTGCAGCAAGTATTCCATCTTTACCATCATATGTTGCTGTCTCTTGTTCTTGAGAGATAGTAGCCGGTGGTTTGAAGGCAACACGAAAATAAATATTTTCACCATTCGTAATACCACCCTGATAATAAATTGGGACGCGTCAAATATATATATTGGATTTTATTAAAATGGTGAAAGAAATAAATTTTATTATTATAAGAACAATTTAAAGTACCTGAATCCCTCCCGAATTATTGGTTTTAGTCCCTAATATACCTTTTTCGTTTTTTTTTACCCAAGGATCATTATGTTGATGACCTAATAAGGTGGTTCCTTTGAAACCACTTCCAATATCAAATCCTTTAGTAGCTGGAATCGATAGCATAGCGTGTGCAAGTTTTGCTTCTAATTTATCGAAACATGGTTCACCTAACCCCGGAGGTACATTACGAATAATACATGTAACAGTTCCTCCTACTGAGTCCTTAGCATCTTTAGCTAAAAGAATACGCTATAAAATAATTAATAATAATAATAATAATAATTAATGATATAATTAATATTTAGTTTACACCTAAAACTTATAAAAAATAATAATAAAAGAAAAATTTCTACGCGAACCTCTTTCATCTTTTCTGAAGTTTCTTTATCAGGACATCGCACAAGATCTTTATCAACTTCATCCCTGGTTATATTATTTAAAAAATCCCAGAAATCTTGTGGGAAAACTCTTTCCTCATTTTCATATTGAATAAAAGGCATTGTAATATTTGAAACTGAAGATACAAAAGCAACAAATTCAATTCCATATGCAAGTTTAAGGTATTTCTCTGCAATAGCCCCGGCAGCTACGCGCCCTATTTTTTTTCAAATAATGAAAGAACATTGATCATCTTATATCATATTATTCGTGTTTTTTTTTTTGGAAATTTTTCTATAAAAAATTTTTTTTATATACCAACTGTTTCTCTGGCTGATGCTCTTCCACCCCCACTACTAGCCTTCACACCATATTTTTGAAGATAAGTCCAATCAGCGTGACTAGGTCTAGGATAAAAATCCGTCTCTGAATAATCATGAGGACGCTGATCTTGGTTAGGAACTATTAATCCGATCGGAGTTCCGAGAGTAATTCCAAATTCTGTTCCTGATTGTATGGCAACCAAATCTTTTTCGTCGCGCTAATTTAAAAAATCACGAAGCACGAGGAATTCCTTAGTTTTCGAATGAAATTTTATATATTTTATTTCATAACTTTTGATCACCGATAGTTTATAATCTATATAACAAAATTTTACCGGTGTTGTTAAATTGCTTTGACCAGGTCGTCTCCTACTAAGTTGAGGTTGTATGTCACTTTCGACAAGAGGTAACCCAGGTGGACAATTATCCACTATACACCCGACAGACTTGCCATGTGATTCACCGTAAGTTGTCACCCGAAAAATTATACCGAAAGTACTCATAATTTAATTTAAATAAATTTAAAGTCGGATTAAATGCCAATGCCAATAAAGATTTTATTTTCGATCAGAGAATAGAGAATCTTAAATTTTTTTTTGATTTATATGTTATCAATAGATGTGGCTCATGTGGCTTATTCAGCCATGATAGGTATCGTGACTCATATTTTATCATATTTTTTCAAAATATCGTATTTACAGATATGCATCATGTCGTCGAATCGTGTAGATAAACGAAAATTTACGGAAATTCGACCAATTTCCATTGAACAAAATTATGTCAATAAGGATGGATCCGCTTTATTTAAATTCGGTATTTATTGTATTTATTTTGCACACGAGCAAAAAAAAATAGACACGTCATATAACGTGAAATTATGACACGTCAATTATTTTTTTTAAATATTAGGCGATTCGGCTGTCTTATGTTCAATAAATGGCCCAACCGAAGTTAAAGTTCGTGATGAAAAATTGGATAAAGCCACAATAGATGTATCATTCAAACCTTGGATCGGTTCGCCTGGTAAATTAATAGTCAATAGCAGTAGTTTCAATATATATATTTTTTTTTGAATAATTAATTAAATTATATATAAAAAAAAAATTAATTTTTTGTAGGAACCAATGAGAAAACTCACGAATTAGTTTTACGTTCTACATTAGAGAGTATTATTCAAACTAATCTTCATCCACGGACATTAATCCAAGTTGTATGTCAGGTTTTAATGGATGATGGAAGTGTATCCTTATTTTTTTCTTTTATTTTCCATTTTTTTCTTTACTTCCAAATCAAGCTTTAATAATAATAATAATAAAACTAATAAAAGCTTTTTGAATAAAATGGAAAGATCTTTCACTCTTATAAATTGGATTATTAATTGGATTTACTAATTGGATTAGATTTTGGCTACAGCAATCAATGCTACAACAATGGCCTTGATTAATGCAGGAATTTCAATGAGAGATATAGTTGTGGCTGTTTCGTGTGTCATTTGTAAAGATGGAACAATATTAATAGATCCAAAAGTGCAAGAAATTGAGGTTTGAATAATATATGAAATTTTACTTAAAAAAGGAATCAATCTAATATTTAATGATTTATCATAACTAACATTTGTGTATTCAGGAAAATCAATCTTTTCATACCTTTGCTTTTAATAAAGTATCACTGAATTTATTGTTTTGTGAATCTTTTGGAGTATTTACAGAACAACAGGTAAAAACATTAATTTGAAATAACAATTTATTTGATGATGAATTATATTTATATTAAAAATATATATATATATTTCATTATTAATTATTTCACAGTATTTTGATTGTTATGAGTTAAGTAAGACAGCAGCACAAGAAGTTATTAATGAGATTCACAATACAATTAAAAATAACATAGCGAATGGAAGGTAACATCTTTGATTGTAAATAAATAAATAATGTTACAAGGAAAAGATATATTTATTTCGATTCTTTAAGTTGATTAATAAATATTTAGTGAAAATTTTTTCTAAATAAAAGAAATTCATCAATACTTTGAATACAAAATTATCAAAATTCAGGATTGAAAAAAAAAAAATTTTTAATTTAAATAAATAAATTAATTAATAATAAATAAATAAATATTAATTCGCAATTGTAATATAATTTTTTTTAGCCAAAAATTCAATCAAAATCTATTAATATTATTATTAGAAATAAAATTAATATTAAATATATTAAATATATGATATTTTATGAAATAAAGATTTTTGTTTATAAGATTACCTTGACACTTTCTTCTACTGTAGTTTTATCAGTATGGATATGGATTTCTGGAGATGGTGGTGCTTCGTAAGGAGCCGAGATTCCAGTGAAATCTAATAAAAGATAAATATTTAATTTAGTTTATTTACTGAGATAACACATATAAATAATGATTTTTAAATGAAGAGAATTTTAGAAAATGATGGATGATACCTTTAATTTCACCAGCTTTTGCTTTTTTATATAATCCTTTCGGGTCACGTTGTTCTGCAACTTCAAGAGGTGCGTCAATATATACTTCAACAAAAGGAATTCCGGAATCTTCATGTAATTTTCTGGCGATTTCTCGGTCAGATTTGTAAGGTGAAATGAAAGAAGTAAGTGCGATTGTTGTAGAATCTGCAAAAAGTTTTGCAACCTATAATAATGAGAGTAATGAGAAAGGGAAATAAAAAAAAAAATAAAAAAAAATTTTGAATAATTGAATATAATTAAATATAAATTCTCACTTCAGCAATTCTTCGAATGTTTTCTTCCCGGTCTTTTTGACCAAAACCCAAATCCTTATTTAAGCCAAATCTAATATTATCACCATCAAGTCTGTAACTTGATATATTCATCGTTAATAAATATTTTTCTAAGGCACTCGCTATGGTTGATTTTCCCGAAGCAGATAGTCCAGTAAACCAAATTGTTAAGCCTTTTTGACCTAGTAATTTTTCGCGTTCTCCACGCGAAACATTACTTTGATCCCATGTAATGTTCGTTGCCATTTTTTTTTTTAAAAAAAAAAAAAAAGAAAGAAAAATGTAAAGCTTTTTTTTTTTGGTAAAGTAACTTAAAGTAATTTCGTAAAGTTTTTTTGGGGGAGAGTAATTAGAGTAATTTAAAGTAATGAATTTTTTTAGGTTTAGATTTATAATTATCCAACATCTTTCCCTTTTTTGGAAAAAAAATTTATTAAAAATGGTTCACACAAAGAATGATTTTCGATACGATATTTGATATCAAGAAATTCATCTCTGAAAAAATAACGTGATTACATTATTTAGTATTTCTTTTAAACGAATGAAATAAGGAATTGTTGTATTCATAAAATTCATTTCTTTATCGAATCCTTGACCAGATTGAAGATTAACAATATTATTATTGTTATCTTTTGTGATTGTTTATTGGAAAATAATTATTAATTATAACTTCTCGAGTAATATTACTTTCATGTGAAAAATAATGACAAATAGATTTTAATAATTGATTAAATATCTAAAATATAAAAATCAATCCTAAAATTAAAAAATGCTATTTGTGATATGATTATAAAATTTAGAATATCTAAATTTACACTCATATCGGATTTGATAGATATTAAAGATATATATCAACTATCTTATATCAAATTGTAGCCAGAAACAATATCTACAACTTTAATTAGAACCACTTTTCATGAAGTCTAGTGAAAATCGGGACCTTACTTTAGTCGTGAATAAAACCGGACGAAATTTATATAAAAGTATTTTATTTACCAAAATACTAATAAACTGACGGAGTTCAGACCGTCAATTCCCACTTTGTGGGCGTCGATGGGTCAACTCGTCGTCTAGATTAAATTAGTAATAGTTTAGTTTAGAGTAGGTAGTTAGAACACATGTAAATTTAACAATTGTTTTATTTAATAAAGTGTCTAACAAGACTCCGATAGTTAAAAAAAAAAATACTAATAAAACTAATACTAAGTAACATTAAAGCTGAGAATATAATGCACCATCTATAAAATATTTAGACCTATTTAATAAAAAATTGAGCTAATAATAGTCACTTAAATTCCAGAGAATAATTTTGAACTTTTGGTATTTATTAAATTCATTTCAATTCTTAATTGTTAAATGGAGTATAATGTTTTAGTATCAACCCGGGTATGTGACTTAAACGACGTTAAATGATCCGAAAAATAAACACATTAAATGCGTAAATCCAAAAAAAAAAAATGTCCCATCATCTCTCACACATACATTTTTATATAATGATTTCCAAAAATTCTCCAGCAAAAAACTCCAACAAATCTAAATCTTCCAGAAAATGTAAGTCGATATATTTATAATTATATATATATATGTTTGTAAATATATATGTATTTATTTTCACTTTAATAAATTCTCTGGTCAAAACAAATTTTTTTTTTTTTTGATTGAAATAATTAAATAGATATGCGTATCTGTGAGTTACAACCTGAACAATATCAAGTTAACCTTTGTGTGAAAGTTATTGCGAAAATCATGATTAGTGAAGTGGATGATTATACGAGTTAGTGAGTTTTTTTTTACATAATCAAAAAAAAAAATTATTATTAAAATTATATTTTATTATTTATTTTATTATTCTTATTTTTATTTTATTTTATTTTTTTGGTTTGAAAAAAAAAAGCCTGGACTAAAATTAAAGTTGCTGAATTTCTTGTTGGTGATTCTTCGGGATGTATAATTGTGAAAGTTATGGATGGTAAGTTAATAAATTTAATATATAATTTTCTTTGATTTTTGATGATGATGAATTGATTAATTTAATTAATTTAATCAATTTAATCAATCAATTAATTTAATTTAAATTATTTAATAATAAATGATGATGATAATAATAATAATAAAATGATGATAATAATAATAATCATCATCATCATCAGATCAAATACCACTTTTTCAACCTGAAACAAATGTCATTCTTCATAATGCCAGAGTTGAAATGTATCGAGGATTTATGCGCATTGTAATAGATCAAAACACTAATGCAAAAATAATTAATGATGAAAGTGAAATTATTGATTATCTTAATAATCATAATAATCTTAACAATAATAATATTAGTAATAATATTAGCATTAATACTAGTAATAATATTAGTAACATTAATAATCATCAAAATAATATTAATATCATCAATGAAATGCATCCAAATCTGGATAAAAATATTTCTTTGACCGAATATCAATATGTTCCAAACGTAGTTTTGAATGAGGAGTAAAATATATATATATTTGTTACTAATTTTATGTAACAAGGAGGAAAGGTCGAAAAGAAGGGAAGGAAGAAAAGGAAGAGATGAGATCTTTTTTTTTTTGGAAACAATCAATGTATTTAAAGAAGACTTGTGAAATTATGTATTTATATATTCAGATTTTTTTATGCATTTTTTTTTAGTAATGATTAGTAGTATTTTTGTTATTATTTCAAATCAATTTTTTTTTATTTGTTTTATTTATCAATTCATTATTATTTGTTATTATGTATCTTATTTATAACATTTTTTATAATTAAATTTATAATATTTTGAAATTTTCAAGTTATTTATTATTGTTTATTTCTCATTGATAAAATAGATATATAATAATCTTTATGATATTTATCGAGCAATATATTTATTGAATAACATATTTATTAATAAATACTTTTCAATACTTTTTTTTTTTTAGAAAAAAAGATATTTTAATGTTATATATATATATATATACACACATTTTCGATGATAAGATTTATGAAAATAGAATATATAATAATATTACAAAAGAAGAGAAATAAAATGAAAGTCGTGTCCTAAAAATACTGTAACGTTGTAAATACTATGTTAAAGAATACTGAGAATATTCTTGTGAATATTTGAGAATAATTAAAACAATGATTTGATAAATTTTGGAAAAAAACCCACTTTGTATTATTTGTATTATTTATATTATATTGTACGATTATCATTTATTTATTACATACTTTACATACTAAGATTATTTTTTCTTAAGAGCAATTGGTACTATTAAAAGAATTAAAAGAAAAAAAGAATAAATAGATGAAATAATAAGTAAAAAATTTTATACAAAACAAAAAACGTGAGAAATGTGAGAAATAAAAAGAATTAAAAAATAAAGATTCTTACAAATGATGGCCAATAATAATACGATTACTACGACAATAAGAACAATTCTCATTTTCATATCTTTCCACCACATTCTCTTTCGTACTTTATTGGCACCACGACGGAAACCTTGTGCTGACACGGTCAAATTTTCTATTTTACATAAAGTAAAAATATTATACAAAAAAATTACATTATATAATAAACAAAAAAAAAATATCATGAATAATTATATTCCATAAAATACATAAAAAATAAATAATTAGATTATTTTACTAACCAGTCTTGTCTTGTAAAGCATCTAATCTTTCACCTCTTTCAGCTACACGATTAATATTTTCTCTCATAATACCTACAGTATCATCAATTTGTTTTTGAATTTGTGCTGTTTTTTGTCCACCGCCTGCGGCTGCTGCACCTTTAGGCACAAAAGGATCATATTTATCATCTTGAGGTGGCGATGTAGTAGTAGTCCTGATGAAATAATTGAATAATAATAAAAATAAATTAATTAAAATAATAAAAAATAAATGAATTAAAATAATAATAAAAAATAAAATAAAATAAAATAAAATACAATAAAATGAATTAAATAATAATAAAAAATAAATGAATTTAAATAAATATTTAAAAGAAAATATATTTTTAATTTTATATAAATTATTCTTTCCCTGCTACGAAATGATATAATTACTTGAATTTAGAAAGCAATTACCATAAGAACCATGTAAAACTATATAAAAACTGTGAAAGAAAAAAATATTACTTAATATACTTACATTTTTACAAAATTTATTTACTATTATTTACTATTATTTTTTTTTTATTTATTTATTTGAAAGGAAGAGTTCAGAAAGAAAAGAGAAGAGGAATAATACAGTTGAAAAAAAAAAAAAATCTCCTATTATTATTCTTTAAAGAAAAGTCTATATTCTTGTGACCTTGTGTTAGAAGTATAAATAGTATAAATAAATAAATAAATAAATTTTTTTTTTACTGTTTCTTTGGCTAACCCAAAAAACCTATTATCATCATACTTATATATTTATAATATTTTATTTATTTATACGGAAAAGATACGAAATGATTAAGAAAAGAGAATTAGAAAAATTGGCCAAAATGAGTAAATTGTACATAACAAATAACTATAATTAGAAAATTGATAAGATTAAAATAGACTGTATAAACGTCGATCTGACTATTAATATATTTAACAATCAAGAATAGAATAAATACAATAAAAGAATAACTCATACAATATTGATATAGAATAACTCATACAATAATAAAGAAAAATAAATACAATAAATAAAATAAATATGATGCGTAATATAGTTATCTTACCATTTCTTCAATCATCAAATACATTAGAAAAAAAATAACGATATTGAATTATAATGGATGATAATTTTGATTGATTATATGCTAATGATTGATGATGATGACAATAATTTGGGAGGAGCGATCGAAAATTTCGACACGAGAAGTTAATAAAAGTAATTCTTGAATAAAAAAAATTCAGGATTCAAACAACAAAATATAAATCCTCATTTGTATAACAAATTTTAATAATTTAATAAATTAATAATGAAACGTAAATTACCCTTTAATAAATTAACCTACGGTAATGACACCCGGACATACGATAATGTATATAATTTTTACTTACAAATATGTATATTATGAAAAGATAATCAAGAGAAAAGTGATTCTGAAATGGTAACTAAAATTTAATGATACAAGGATTAGAACCGGATTTATATAATCCGGTTTCACCCGGATACCGCGGGTGATCCCTAGTTTTACCTATGGAAATTAATTATTAATTGAATTGAATAGGTAATCAACAACTTATTTTTGAAGAACAAGTTTAAGAAAAAATATCTATCTAACATTCAGTAATAAACAGTTGAAAAATCTAAAACCAAAAATATAATGACATTAATTACCAAGATTTAAAGTTAAATAAATGTCAAATAGATTACCTTATAATTAAAGGTGCAGGTGGATCTAATTAATTTCACCTGGTGTAACTGTAGAAACTGGTGCATCTCAAAGGTCAATTTATTCACCTGGTGAAATATATGATATTGGTGAAACTGGTGACAATGGTGAAACTGGTGATATAAGTGAAATGTGGTGAAATTGGTGGGTGAGACTGGAAAAAAGAAACAGTTTCACCAATAGTTTAAGAAATATATATCAGTAAATTTCAATAGGCAATGATCAATGGAGGATTTTTGCGATTTTTGAAGTGTAGGTCGATTTTATACTAAGGTATTTCTAAGATAGAAAGAAAGGCCGTGTTCTTGGCTACAAAATGATATGTATTTCATGCCGATAGCATTGATATGCGCGGAGATATTCGTGTCTAAGTCGACGTCCGTGAAAATTTTCTGCCATAAATTTTCCGTAATTCTGGAAAATTTTTGACAGAAATTTTCCACAGACGTTCGACTTTAAACGCGAATATCTCCGCGCATATCAATGCTATCGGCATGAAACACATATAATTTTGTATCTAAGAACAAGGCCTTTCTTTTTATTTTAGAAATACTTTAGTAGAAATTCTCACTACACTTCGCAAATCGTGAGCGAAGTCAAAAAAAAAGTAAAAAATCCTCCATTGATCATTGCCTATTAAATTTACTGGTGTATATTTTCTAAACTATTTGTGAAACTGCATTTTACCAGTTTTCTCAATGGTGATTGGAGATTGGTGATTGGTGAGATTTGGTGCAACTCAAGGATTTAGTTTCTACTTATAATACAATATCTAATTTCTATAATACAATACTATATATGGTAATATTGTATAATTATAGTATATCATAGTATATTTTATCAATTACTGATTCTAAAATGAATTTTTTCATTTTCAATTAACAAAATTTACTTTATAAATTTTTTTTTCATGATGACTCGTATAATCTCTCAAATTTTTTACGGTACATTGATCCATTCTTTATCCTTGACAAAACTTTCTATTATACCTAATACATTATTGGGAATTGATAAATTTGGTAAAATTGCTTTCGTGGAAGAAAATATTATCAATGAACAAAATATCAATGATATTTTAAGTAAATGGAACGTTAACGAAGAAAAAGTAAAATATTTTATTTATTATTATTATTATTATTATTATTATTATTATTATTAAATATTTTTATAATAATAATATATATCTTTATTAATTAATTATTTATTTATTTAATTAATTATTTTATTATTTACTTATTTATTTATTTATTTATTTATTTATTTATTTTAAAGATAATTAGATTAACTAAACGTCAATTTTTAATACCTGGATTTGTGGATACTCATATCCACGCACCCCAATTTCCAAATGCTGGTACCGGTTTAGATCTTCCTTTATTAGAATGGCTTAATAAATATACATTCCCTTTAGAAAAATCTTATTCATCTTTAGAATTTGCCAAAAATGTATATCCGGTGGTAATTAATAATTTATTACGAAATGGAACTACTACCGCTGTTTATTTTTCTACTATTCATTTAGAATCAAGTAAATATTTAGCAAAATTAATTCATGAAAAAGGTCAAAGAGGATTTTTGGGAAAAGTTAATATGGATCGTTATTGTCCTAATGATTATATTGAAACAATTGAATCAAGTATTGAAGATACTAAGAATTTTGTGAAATATGTAATGAATTTAGATATGAAAGATGATAATGATGATGATGATGATGATGAAATAATTATGAATCAAGTTACACGTTTAGTTACTCCAGTTATAACACCAAGATTTGCTATTAGTTGTACTTCAGAATTATTATTTTCACTTTCAAAACTTGCTCAAGAATATGATCTTCCAATACAATCTCATCTTTCTGAGAATAAGGATGAAATCAAATTCGTGAAAAGTTTATTTCCTAATTTAAAAGATTATACTTCAGTTTATGAACATCATAATTTATTAAATCAAAAAACCATAATGGCTCATGGAATTTATCTATCATCATATGAACGAAATCTTATTAAAAAATTAAAAGTTGGAATTTCTCATTGTCCTAATTCTAATTTTTCACTTTCTTCAGGAATTTGTAATGTAAGAAAATTATTAAATGATAATATTAAAGTTGGTTTGGGTACTGATATTAGTGGTGGATTTGGAAAAAGTATTTTAGATTCTATACGTAATGCGAGTATTGCTAGTAAAGTAATTCAATTTTCTAATCAAAATAATAATGATGATGATGATGATAATAATAATAATAATAATAATAATTCACATCTTACACTTTCAGAATTATTTTACTTATCAACAATGGGTGGAGCAAATTTAGTTAATTTAGAAAATGTAATTGGTAATTTTGAAATAGGGAAAGAATTTGATGCATTATTAATTGATCCTGATTCACCTCAATCACCTATTAATATATTTGATTATGATGATGATAATATTGAAAGAATATTTGAAAAATTCATATTTTTAGGGGATGAAAGAAATATTTTAAGAGTTTATGTTCAAGGAAATTTTGTCTCGGGAACTGAATTTAAATAATAATTTTTAATATACATATTATATTTATTATATTATTATATTTGTAAAATATATCAGAATAAAGTACATAAATGGTTATAAATATTATAATTTTATAAAAATGTTTGTTAGAAATATTAGAAAATGTTATATATATATATATACATTAATATCATAAAATATGGAATACAATATTATAATATTATATTTTAATTTATTCATCATTCTTCTTCTTCTTCTTCATTCCTAGGAAATTTTGTTTCAACTTGTTCAAATACATCTGGATGTTGTGTAGATATTTTTGTTTTTATTATTCTATTTATATATTATAAAATTTATGTATATATAAAATATTGGTATATTGTATATTATAAGTTTTTTGAATAATATAAATTATTTAAAAAATTAGTATAAAATAAAAATAAAATTAAAAATAATATATATCTTAAAAGATATAATGTGCCAACCTAACCTTATCTTTTTAAAAATATATTCTAAATCACCTTTCATTTCTTTAATACATTTAGAGTGAGATTCAAATTTTTTGGCAAGTTCATTATACTTTGATGCACTAAATTCATTGAATGATATTACTGATGATGTTGAAGATTCTAAGGACTGATATCTACAATATATATTAAATATATTAGATATATTAGATATATTATATATTAGATATATTAGATATATTAGATATATTATATATTATTTATATTATATATATTATATATTATGTATATATATATATATATGTACACATTTATTTAATATAAAATTATCTGATCTGAGAAATTATTTTGAGATACCCACATTTGATCTTGATTCTCAATCATTTTATTCAAATCTTTTTCATTCAACATATCTTTCATACGTTGTACTACATATTTAGAGAATAATGAATCTACTTGTAAAGATTCCATTGTATCATCGCCATCATCATCATCATTATCGGTAATAAGAATATTATTATTATTATTATTATTATTATTCGAATATTCTTGATTTTCTTCTTCTGAAACTAATTCTTTCGATGACGATGATTCTTTTGATGTTGTTAACGTTTCTAAATTAGATATCAAATTTTCCATTTTCAAATAAATAAATAAATAAATAAATAATCTATTTTATTATTTATTTGATTTTTTATTTGATTTTGAGTGGTATATACAAAATGATAAATATTAAGAGATTAGGTTCAATGATGATTGTGTTATACAGTAAAACAATAACCAAACGAGTAAGGTCGCCCTCACACGTGGTTTCACTCATGAAATTTAACAATAATGATAATAATAATAATAAAAGCTTGCTAAACTTGAAATGTAAAATTAATTTTATTCATTTTTTTTAGATCCCATAAAAAAAGAAAAAAAAAACCGTTTAGTTAATTCTGTACATAATAGGATTTCTTTTAAATATTTGATTTGTTTTTTTTTTTGGAATGAATGAAAAAAAATATATATATAATTTTAAATATATTTCACATATGTAAATTCGTCCATTTACGTTTTTTTTTTTGTTTTTTTCTAATGCATTTTCGACAGGATTGATCAAACAATAATGTTGTGTGTAAAAAATGATAATGTGAAAATCATTAAAAGAAGTACCAAAAAAAGCATGGAACAATAAAATTTGCATTATATTGCAGCGGCGTCAACGTCAAGTTAACTTTTTAATCTTTTAAAAAATTGTCTTTATGTTAGATAACGTTATATTATGTAATATAACCAAAAGATTATTTATAGGACCACATGGTCGTAGTAGCGAACGATTGGTTCTGTCATTTTTTATTTTATTCTTCTCATTCATATAATACAGTAGAAAAAAATAATAAATGTGGATGTTATATATCTGTAAAGAAAAAAAAGATTGGTTGAAGTGTAAATCATTCCTCATTTTGAATTTCGAACTTCCCATTGGCTCATTGAATTTCAATAAAAAACAAACATTATTCCATTTTTTTCTTTCTTTTTTTTTTTACTTATTTCATCATCATATATATTTTACAAAATCTTATCACACTTAGAGCACTCTTTTTTTTTTTTTTATTTGAAAGAATGGAAACAACTCTTAGAATTGGTGTTCTGGCAGCTAGAGAATTGGCAGCGGCGTATGTATATGTTTTTTTTTTTGGTATATTTCGATATATTTGTTGAAAGTTAACATTTTAATGGTAAATTTTAATTTGCTTGCTTCATTTTATAGTGATAAAGATGGTTCTTCGGACCCATATGCAGTTATTAGAGTAGCTAATAAAAAACATGAAACAGCCGTAATAAAAAAAACTTTAAATCCAGTTTGGAATACTTCTTTTGATATAAGAATATCAGAACAGAACGTACCACCTCATGTAACTGTTACAGTATGGGATGAAGATCGTTTTGGTCGAGATTTTTTGGGAGAAGTAACTATTCCAATTAAACAAGTTTTCGCCAGAAATAATGGAGGTTTAAACGATGGGTGTCCTAGAACCTTTGATGATCCCGCTAATCAACCAGCCGCTTATACATTACAAAAGCGTAGTTCAAAGAATGAAGTTAAAGGTGATATCGTTTTGAAATTTGGTATCGTGGATGACAGCAATAAATCATTGGAAGAATTATGGCATTTCTGGGATAATTTAACTGATAAAGTTAGATTATAAAAATTATTCAAAAAATATACGTCATATTTTAGTATTTATTTTTTTTTATAGTTACTATATAATTAGTTAAACCGAGAACATTTATCACCTATTATATATATATTATTTATATTAAACTTGGAAAATTTATTATTATTATTATTAGATAATTTACATTTATTTAATATAATAATTTTTATTATTTAGCAGTTAGATGATATATTGAGATATTTTGATATATTGTTACATTTTATGTAGTTGATTGTTATAAATAATTCGTAAAATATATTATCGGGATATCTAGAAAGAAGAACAAAGAAAAGTTTTGGGCATTGGTTATTTCTTTTTAGATAAAATATATTTATTTTCAAAAAAAAAAAAAAAAAAATTGGTGTATACAGTAGTATATCTATTTTTACATATTTTTACATATGTATTGTATATTTTACATATTTTTACATACGTATTGTATATTTTTACATATTTTTAAATATTTTTAAATATTTTTAAGTATTTTAAATATTTTAAATATTTAAAATATTTTGGTATTCACATTGGAAATACAGTATTATGTATTCGATAATAAATATGAATGTTGACTCAAAATATATAAAATATATTATATCTCTCTCTTTTTTTTTTAATTGTATAAAAATAATTATTTTTGAATTCATCAAATTCCCAAAATTTAGAATAAGTAAATATATATATATGTATGTATGTATGTATGTTTATGTGTCCAAAAGTACAAAAATGCAAATAATTCTCCAATAATAATAAATCAAAATAAAAGAATTGTCAAATATTATAAATTCTGCTCATGATCATGATGATGCTGCTAAAAATATTTTAAATAATAATATGAGTGAGATACAAAAAATAAAGAGCAAAAGTAAAATAGAGAGTGTAAAATAAAGAGTAGTAATACTTACTGTAAAAATATATATTCTCCCACAATGGTTGATAATCTCTAAGAATTCCTCCAAATAATGACAAAATTGGTTTGTTACTAACTGTTTGACAAAAATTATTGATTCTAGGCCTATGAAAATTTAAAAATAAATAAATAAGTAAATATAATATAATAAATAAATAAATATAATAAAAAATAAATTAATTAATTAATTATAAATAAATTAAATATAATAAAAAATATAATTAATTATAAATAATAAATAAATAATTATAAATATATATAAATAAATAAATAAATAAATAAATATAATACTTGGTGAATTTTTCATAGAAGGGCCCTCTTAAAATATAAAAGAAAAATTGTCGAATGCGTCTTTTTTGCTCTTCTTTCTCCAATGATGAAGACCATCTATATCCACCTGGTATTCGTTTCTTGTAATAATAAGATGCTAAAATTCTTGTCGTCAATTCTATAGATATTGATAATAACCATGGACGCCATGAACGATTTCCATATCTTCTCAATGTCAAAACTATTTATAATAAGTTATGAAAAAGTTATAAATCGTGGTATATCTTTTTGAAATAAAATTTAAATAATAATGATTGATGATAAATAATAATAATAAATTACGAATTAGAAACGAAGAGAAAAAATATACCATAAAGGAGAGGTCGAATTATATATAACAATTCCCCAATTGAACCAAATCCTTGTAATTTGTGAACCAAATCGGGAGGTTTTCGTACATCTTCAATCATCAACACTTTGTTCATTAAATAATCAGAGACATCAGGATATTGTGTTACTCCTTTTTGAACAACTGAAATACTGTCATGTAATTGACCAGTATATTTTCCTGTCCAAGTTTCGGATAATTCTTTTTTATATCCAACATTATTAAGATTATTATTATTATTATTATTGTTATTATTATTATTATTATAATTATTATTATTATTATTATTATTATTTATATTTCCCACGTGACCACCATTCACGCCATTCGCATCGGTGATGGATTCATCAGAATTGAAAATAGAAGGATCTATTTCTCGTCGCGGTACAGCTGGATTGACAATGGTACGTTCCTGAGTTTTATGTAGAAGCAAAATTCGACAGATCACTCTTTTTTTTAAAAAAAAATGGATATAATAAAATAAAATAAATATTTTAAACAATATTAAAATAAAATTTTAAAATTTAAACAAAAAAATTGTATAATAAAAACAATACACGAAAAAGAATAAATTTATATACTTTATTAATTCAATCACGATGATTAATTTCCATTTAACTTCTTTACCCCATTTCTTTTGTACACCCATCTCCATCAAAACGTCTGTATATTGTAAGAATGTTAACGCAAATGAGGCGCGTTGATATGTCTTGGAAGAATTTATCCAATATCTTGTGTATCTATTATGAGGAGATGGGATTGGTCTTTTTGATGGTGGTAAATTTTCAGCAGCTCGAACCAAAATTGAATCATGATATAATCCAATTAAATTTAATAACGCGAATACTATTGATTAAAATTAAATATAATTAATTACATTGAATATAATTAATTATAATTGATTATTACATCAAATCACGAAAAAAGTAGAAAATTAAAAAGTTGGGATGATTAAAATCTATTTATTTATCATAGGTACAAAACACGCAATATGTGAAATAGATATGAATAAATATATATATATATATATATGTGCGAAAGTTTTTAACATACACGTTTCGGAAGTAAACTCGGCATCAGCAAAACGTCCTGTTATAAAAAAAAACAATAAAAGTAAAACCCTGGTGCAAGTGTAATATTAATAGTAACAAAAAATTCGCGTTCATGAAAAAGAATATTACCCGGTAGCACGTAAGTTAAAGTCCTCAGTGAACTTTCGATAGAACTTATTTGTGAAGCATTTTTCAGAATCAATTCGTCATATCTTTTTAATAATGAAAAAAGAGCCGACATCTTCTGATGATACGATATGATGATAATAGTAGTATAATATGATTTCGATTCGTGGTACAAAATATGAGGTTCAACGTCATTATCAAAGATATTAAATGAACAGCCACAAAATACAGAATATTTCAGGGGTTCAATTGTGTAAATAAGTAAACACGAGTTTCTTTTCACTACTTTTAAAAAGTTTTCCGAATGTAAGTTATACATTACAAGTTTCATTTTTCAAAAACTGTTAAGCTAAAGTGTAACATTTTTATTCTTTTGTTATATTTTGAACATAGAACATTTATATTTTATTTTATATTATATATATATATTAATTTACATTGATTTAATTGATTTACATTATTATTTTATCATTATTATTTCATTATTATATTATTATTGTCTAGAGCATAGCTGAGGACATTATATTTCTACACATAGTAAAAAGGGGAAATTTAACCTATGCATGGGAGTAGGGTTGTTAAAAAGTCAAGCTGAACCGAACCGAACCTAATCAGCTTGAAGCTAAGTTGATGAGGTCAATGGAGTCAATGGTAAAAAATTACAAATTTTTAAAAATTTTTTGTATATAAATTATATTTTTGATTTTACTCATGATTTATGAAATATGGAGCAATTTTTTAATAAGATATTTCTATGATAGATAGAAAGGCCTTGTTCTTGGCTACAAGATGGCATATATTTCATCCCTGTAGTATCAAAGTTATTAAAATTTAAAGTCAATAGAATTTGTTTATAGATTTTTTATAAACAGTTTGACTTTAAATTGTAATAACTTGATGATACTGATACTACAGAGATGAAACATATATCATCTTGTAGCCAAAAATAATATATTTCTTTCTATCATAGAAATATCTTATTAAAAAATTACTCCATGTGAGTGAAATCGAAAATATAATTTTATATACAAAATTTTTTGAAAATTTGTAATTTTTTACCATCGACTTCATTAACCCCATTGATCTCATCAGCTTAACTTCAAGTTGATCAGGTTCAGTTCAGTTCAGCTTGACTTTTTAACAACCTTACATAGGAGTATAGACTCTTATCGTATACCACAGGAATTAGGATTAGGTTTATTAGAGGTAAATATATTTATTATTCTGTGTTACACCTTTCAAATATTAATTTTTATTAAATATCCTAATTTTTTATATGTGAAAACCATATTTGTCACATAAATTAACATGTGAGAAATTCTGATTACTCATAAAATTTTGAACCAGAGAGTGCACAGGATAAAAAATTATACTTTTTCCCTGATAAAAGCCTAAGAAATAAGAATACAAATTCTCTTTTTTTCTTTTATTAATTACTCAAAATGTACAATAAATAAATGAAAATGGGTTCTTATATTTTTGCTATATTTCAGTAATCATGAAGGATAAGGCTGTTTAAAAAATATAAATCTTTTGTAATATAGAAACTTGGTGATATTTATTTTACTGTTTAATATTAGTTTTTTGACTAAAAATGTTAACAGTAATTTCTCTTTCTTCTGGAAAATAGTTATGGTGTATAGAGGAATCTTGTAATGAAAAGAATAGAACCTAGTTTGAATTTCTTTTTTCTTTTTTTTGTTTGTGAACTTTTTCCTTTTCAACTAAGTTTACAAATTGCCTTTTCAAAAATAAAAATAATTTAGTATATATGAATATGGAAAATAAAAAGATTCCTTAATGCTATTTAATTTTTCAATATAAAAATTATTAAATTTGTATCACAAAATTTCTCCATTCCTCATAGTTATACTTTACAGTAAAATAATTATATCAATTATGCCAATTAGTAAAACAATTATGTTAAATTATGTCTGTGAATTATTTTACTTAGTACATCAGGAAATTTTTAAAGGTGAAATATTTTGAAAATTTTTGCCTCATTAAATTTTTGGAGTTATATGACACCTTTGTAAATTTTCAAAAAAATTTTTGAAAATTTTCAAACTGTAAATCTCCAGAATTTTTGTTTCATTTATTTTCAAAAATTTTTGTGATATTTTCATAAATCTCCATTTATTTTTGAAAATTTTTGCATATATTTTTATATATCTCTGTTTATTTTTATAGATATTCACGAAATTATTATAATAGTATATTCGAGATTTACATATGAAACATTTTGATATTTTATAGATTTTTCCAAAACTAAATAGTTAATTGCAAAAATAAAATACATATTGTAATGATATTATTATTAAATGCTAATTGTTTATTAATTTTATTGATTTAATAAATTTTCAGAATATTCTATTACATAAATGTTCAGAATATTCTATATAATTAATAAA
>CAJVPK010000398.1:0-34796 GCA_910592015.1 Diversispora eburnea | reverse complement strand
TCGACCTTTAAAATTAAATCATTAGTCAATAGTTTAAATCCCGTGACCCTAAATTCTTAAGTCTTTTAATTAGTTTTTAGTATTTAACTTAGTATATTCTTTTATTCTTCATCTATCATCCTCTTCAATTCATAAACTAAAGTAACTGTTTACGAGTTACTAGTTGTAAATTGCCTTTTGGAAAATAAAATTAGTCCAAAAGGTCGACTAGTAACAATGGCATTGAAAAGAGAATTACATAAATGATCTTATCAAAATGAATCATGAATTTATAAAATAGCAACACGAGTACAATCATTATTCTGGGAGATAGGAATGCTATATACCAGAAATTTTCAAAATGTTATGTCAGATTGGATCTATAAACTGACTAAATCAAGAGTTTGAAAGGTTTCTGCAACTATGTAAAACAATGGGTGCACAATTGATAAAAGATCTTTTAGAAATGAATGCTGGGTCGCAGGAGCTTCCCTTTGAAGAAAGAAATATTTGTGGTGACCCAAATTGATAATCAGGTGAAATGTCATGGGGAATGATAAATTGTGTTACTAGATGAACATTCAGGTAATTGTTATTTCACGTGAGATGACAGTACGAGGATAAAGGATGAAGTACGAAGATAACTGTATGAGGATGAAGGATGAAGTACGAAGATAACCGTACAAAGATGAAGGATGACTGTACCAGGATAAAAGATGAAGTACGAAGATAAGTAGGATGAAATGTAAACAAAAGAGAAAGTATAAATATGACTGTTGACGGGTGTAAGTTTAAGAGAGTGATAAGAATTCATTAATAGTTATTATTAATTAATTATTACTTAATATTATGAAATATATCGAAATATTTTAATTATTACTAGATAGAAAAGTAAACCTACTTCAGGGCGGTAAAATAGACATCCTAACACATGATAATATTTCTGTTGCTAAATTATACTTTACTTTTAAAACTTTATATTTTATATTTTAATAAACTTATATCTTGTGCTGTAATATTGCGAAATATTATTAAATATTGTTTGATATTGTATTAACTACTTTTACTTCACCTTACTCACTATGCCTTCATGATTAATTGATTAATTATTTGATTATTATTATTATTTATTATATATTTATTATCTGTTTTGAGATAGGCCAGTTAAATTGATTGTATTAGCTGTGACCTACTGGCAGATAAAGCATATTATTATGTTTGCGTGATGCAAACTTTGAGACTAATTTAAGAAATTGTTCGAAATACTCTGCACAGTGGTGACAATAGCAATTATGGAATTTAGTTAATTAGGATAGTTTATAGAAACAATTATTTTTTTTAATTTAACAAAAAATTTGTAAGATTTCATTTATTTTTTTATTAATAAAAATAGAATAAGAAAAGGGAAAAAATATGATATTGAAAAACTAAGTAAAATAATTGTAAATAATAAATGTAATAATAAAATAAAAAATAATATATATATTTTCTCGCATGTATCCTCTACTCATTTATTATGATTGATTTACTAAATTTATAAATTTTTGCTAAAAAATAAAAAATGTTACATGCTGTTAAAAAGAATGATACCAAATATTACTGATTAATACCAAATAATTATAAAAAAATAATACTTTAAAATGACATCTCCGAAATTACTCTAGGAGGAGGAGATGATTGATCTTGAGTTGTAGGTAGTTCGCTTTTTATAGCTTCATATAATTCATCAGCTACATTGGAATTCATTAGCTAAATAAATACAAGAAGATATAATGAATGAAAATTTAATTAAAAATATAATTACAAATCTAAAATTACAAACCTTAACAGCTAAATGAAAGAGTTTATCCTCAAATACAATCAATCTTTCAAATTTATCATGTGATCTTTCGTCATGAATTCCCGGAAATAAGGAAACATTTAAGTTCACTCTTAGCATATTTTCAGTGCGGATAACTATATAATTTTTTTAACATGCTAATAATATAATAATGGTTGATGAAAGTAATTATAATAATCAAAAATTTATACTGAAAGTTTACCAAATTGTGGAGATTTTTTATTATCTTTCGAATAATTAAGTTTTAGTATTCCTATTCCTCTTTCTTTCCATACCGGACCATCCATACAATGTAATTTCACTCTAACTGAGAGTAGAGTTACCTCAATCTCTTCACCAGTTGATATTAAATAAATAAATATTATTGTTATTATAATTATTATATTATTATTATTATCAATTTCTTTACCTTCCAGTTCTTACAATAAGGGTTGTGTCCCTGTTCTAAACGGAACTTCTTTTTTTCTACATCATCACCTTCCTTATAATTACTTCCTTCACTATTTTGTGCAGGTTTCTCGTCAAAAATTGATTTTTTGTGAATGAATTACTTGTATATTTGGTCCAAATACACCAGTGTATCCACTACCAAATGTTCTTGATTGTGGTTGTGGTTCTGGTTGTGCTTCTGGTTGTTGCTGTACCTGTGGTTGTGGTTGTTTTGTGTATTATTTTTTCGTGGCCAAGTTTTTGGCTTGGTTTTTGTGGTTCATTTTCACCTGACTTAATTGTATAATTTTATCAAAGTGGATGAATATCCCGATTAAAATTCGTGCGAAAGTATCATTTTTTGATTACTTTTTAGCCTAAAATGTTAGTCTAACTTTGAAAATCAATGATATAATTCGCTAATTTGTTATTAGTAGTCTTCTCTTGGAAAGATTTTTGGAAAAGTATTGTATCTGACTGTGTCCCCAAGATTTTTTTCAAGCAAATTTCAGAAAAATTTCCGCCCCGAAAGTGGTTCTGATCAAAAGTTTTCTCCGAGGAGATGATTATCACGTGGAAGTTCCCAACAAATGAGAACTATTTTCTACTTATAAGCATGCGACATAACAATGTCCGATCTGATGTCCATGTTCGTATCCATTGACATTACTACTTTGGAGTAGGGAGCTTGGGTTTTTTAGATATTTATGTTGGATAATTTCCTTACTTTGACTTTTAAGAGAAGAATTGGAAGCTTGAGATTTGGTAAGTGTATTTACCCAATCTCTGATCTGTTCGTGAAGATTAAATTTCCCATTTCCTGTAGCCAAATAAGTATATAGTATAGTTCAAATCCACCTTCTACTATCTCTTTATTATCTTACAAACTATCCATTCTAATCAATATATGCAGTTACATATCTATTGTTTCATTTCCATTTACCAATTTATTTTTGGAATAAAGTATTGCATTCAATTACTAAAAAAAAAAAAAATAAGTTTTATTGATTTCATTATCTTTGAACATTACAAAATTTTAAGCAAATACCTTAAATAATTTATATTAACATTGTCATTCCATTTTCTTTTGCTTTATTTAGCCAGTAGGCGGCATTTATAATGTCTCTTTCAGTTACCCATCCTTCATAAAAGCATTTTCCGACCTCACTAATATCACCACATTCCACAGCTTTCTTATACCAATAAAATGCTTTCATCCATATACTGTACATTAATTCCATAAACATTTTTATCTTAACATCCTAAATAATTTGAGCGTAATAATCTTCTTTTCAGTTGCCTTTAAAAACCATTTAAATGCTTTTTGATAATCTTTACCCACACCTATACTATTAATATTTCCCAGCAAGTGCCAATTCATATTCCACGGAAACCCTTTGGCTACACCATCCAAGCGACAAGAATTCCTTTTTCTGCAGATTTTAAATATAATTCAAAATTTTTTTCTTCATTATTTTTTAAACACAAAATCCATTCCTAGGATAAATATTATATATTCTATAATTATTTGTATAAATTCTTCTATCGCTATTCTAGTTATAGTGGTCGTTTCTCTTATTTGTACTTTTAAATCTCTATTTATAGTTTGTACGATGTTTACGTGATTTTTTCTTTCTACTTTCTGTGGTAATTCTTTTTCTTTTTCCAGATAATAAAGTATTTTACCATTTATATCTTTTTTTTCAGTGTATTAAATGTAGCATCCAACATTTTTGATTATACTATGGACTTTAATAATTTTTTTTTAATATGTTTCAATTTTTTTGGATATTAGTCCACATACAATATCGATGAAGCTTAATTCTGTATTCTTGAGTTCATAGCTTAGATTATTTCTATTTTAATTTTTTCTCCTTCTTCTAATATTACTTAATTATGATAGATTCTTTGAATGTTTGATTCAGTGATGTTAGGAAATTATTGCATGTTAAAACGTGAAGAGTGTTGCCGTCTTACAAATGATGCATTTATCATCTTCGCAGATGTTATGATAACCTGCCATTATGTTCTTTTTTACTGTCGTTAAATATTTTATATTGAATATTCACTTTCGTTGACTTTCATTTGCTGCTAACTTATATAAATTTATTACACAATTAAACAATTACCAATAAGTGTCCATCCGTTTCTCTCCGCATATTTTTGTTAATTCATGAATGATGTCGATTCCCATTTATTTTATAGTTGGGTTCTTAATTGATATGTCGACGCGTTTGTGTAATTTGCCAAAAGATTAATCAAGCCTACATTTATCTGATTCTTTTATTGGATGCCCCCGATTTTGCCAATTCATCTTATATATGTTCTCAGCGTGTGCTTCTACTTTGGTTAGTTCGATCTCTAATTCATTTATCTTGGCAATTTCGAAAATAACCGGAAGTAGGAAGGGAAATTTAATTTTTTTCAGGCTTTGTTTGTATATTAGTTGTGAAGCATTGTCCCCGCTGTCAGTATAAATATTGACTGTTGTTTGTGAGGTAATAATTTAGTTCTATTCTTGGGAATTAAATGCAGAACCTCTTCATCAAACAAGATTGATTCGTCGAGTTAGTGTTTATTTTAATTACTATTCCCAGACTTTTGATGATTATCACGATCTGTCTGTATTGATTTCGAAATTATGATACTTGCATTTAAACTTGGATGCAAACTTGACTCACCAGTAATTGTGCTAATTCTTTCAACTCTGTTTTAAATGTTCAATCTTGGGATTGGAGTTCTGAGATATTAGTTTCTGTAATCTCACAGCCATAAATGGAGTTAGGCATTTCTTCTCGCGTTTTCCTCACGAAATAATTCGATTAAGATCTCTTGACTACACTCGAGATTGGTTTCCTTTGAATTATTCCTATTTTTATTTCCGGATTTTTTAGGAGGAATATCGTTAAACTTCGTTTTGTTTTCTCTTTCCTAACTTAAGTGCTTATCGGGTTTAGAACATTTGTATTATTTTTCCTAATTTGATCTATCCATACTTCGATATACATATATTATCAGGTTTCATACCATTTGGCTTTTTCCTGGAGATTTATTCTTGATTGAAATGCATCCGATGTAGTGTGTGACTGAGGACTACATTTAGTAATTGTTCCAGATATAATATCATGTATTTTTGTTTCTTTCTCTACCAAGTTGTTATTCGAATTCCATAGATTGTTTACCTCCCCATTTAGAATATTAGGAATTGGATGGCTCGTGTTGGATGTTAAGTTGATGTTCTGTTTGCCAATTCTTTGATTATATGTCCGTTTATATTTCTTGGTGTCGATGAGAATTGTTTATTACTCTATGCTCCGAATAGGCCGTGTTGACTAAAGATAATTCTGTAATTATTGTATTCGAATTGATGCTGACTTTCCCATAAAGCTATTATCGTTTATTCTCTGTACAAATTCTGATACATGCTCTATATGTAAATAATGATAATATTTTGTTTTCATATAAAATTTTTTAAAAAATGGAAGAAAATGAAAATATATAAATGATTTTATTAATAATTTGAAATTTAATAAGAAAAACAACTCTCTCCTCTCTACAACTTAACATGCGAAAATTCTTTCAACTTCCTCCACCACTTCTCTCTCCTACTTTCATACTCTCTAAATTCTCTGACTTCATTTTGTCCCCACGTCACCCTCTTCCTCCCCATAAACACATCAAGTTCCTCCTCGTTCAATGGATACCAAGCTTCCTCAACTTTTTCCCCTCCTATTTCACGTTCGATGTATGTAACCTCCTATAAAATTAGAAAATTATTGTTAGTATAAATTTCTTATTATTATTATTTTATTAACATATTGATTACAAAGAAAAATAATTTAAATACATTATTTATCAATTTTCTTAGAAATATTGTTTTATGTTTGTCCGTTGGCAGAGCCATTAGCTCCTTATAATCTTGGTCGTTCAGACCGAAATAAACTTCCTCCACCTCCTCTGCTGCCAACCTCTCCTTTGCTTCTTTTTTTTGTTTTCTTGCTTTCATAATATTTTCTGGAGTTTATAAATTAAAAAATTTAGTAATAAATATAAAAGTTTATTAAAAAAACATTATTAAAATAATAAAATAATTTGTACCAGGTAAAAAATTCTTAAGTTTTTTGATAATCGAAGTCATTTTTGTTCGCAAGAAAGATTTTAGATTTTAAATTTTTTTTTTTTTTTACCGTTGATAAAAAAAGGGGGAGATTCAAATATTATTGATCAAATCTGATGTAATAATGTTAATAACTATTAATTATTACATCAGTTTTGATAGCTTAAGTAATTAATAATAATTAGTTATCAAATCCTATGTAATAATTATTGCGTCAGATTTAGATCATGCTAGCGCAGTGCAGAAAAAAGCATAATCCAATATCATGTGAAAGAATTTCTTAAATAATTATAGACAATCTAAAAAAGGAAATATTATGCAACTTATCAGTTAATAATTATCATGAATTGCGCAGAAAAAAACTCATGATAACTATTAACTTTTTTTTTAGATAAGATGCATAATACATAAAATACATTATTTAAGTATCTATTGTTAATTTATTTTATTTATAATGATAACACAGTTATTTTATACAGAAAGTTTAAAAACAACAATAAATTGAATTATTCTTATATATACAAAATGAATAAATGTAAATACGCAGCTAAATTTTTTATTAAATATCAAACTGGTAATCAAGTTTATTGATTACACAAAAAAATTACATCGCTCACATGAATTTTTGTTTAATTATTTCCTAATTATAGATAAAAAAAAGTATTATCATTATGGGTACTAACGGGGGTACATATATATAATTTATAGTAGTCACAACTTATATTAATATAAATCTTTTGTGTTACAGAATATTATATTAACAAGATTTTTTATAATGCAATATAATAATACTTTCAATCATTATAAAACTTTTTATTTATAAGCATAGCAAAAAACGATTTTCTCAAATAATTATATTGTGATCCAAAAAAAATCTTAGTGAGAACATAGAACGCTGTAGAAAAAATTTTTCGATATAATGTAATAATATGATGACACATGATATTTACTCATACTTCTACTATACTATTATTCATTTTTTCAGTCGAAAAAAAAATCCCTCAGCCCATCTACCTAACTAAGAATCATTAATAATGACTATATTAGGCTAATAATTAATAATTATTAGCAACATTTTTGTAAAGCCCAACCCATGCACAAAATCCATATCTAGAAATTTTTGGCAAGTAGAATAAAAGTCATATGTTATCTTTTTATTACTTTTATCAAAATTTCTTCTACAGTGTTCTATTATATTCTCATTAAGTTTTTATATTTTTTGATTTCACACAATGATATGAAAATCCTTTATTTTTGAGATCACAAGTCGTCATTTTTTTTTTATTAGCCTTTATTTGATCACACGTTCAACATTCATTTTTTGTTTTTTTAAAAAAAAAAAAAGCTCTTCTCATTTCTAAATTTATTAAAACAAGATAATATTTGCTTTAAAATAACACTCTGTTACTTCAAGACTTATTATATTTCCTTAAATCGCGTATATCTGTTTTTTTCTTTACACTACTTGCAGCTTAAATTTATAAAAATGCAAGACCTTATCATCTATAACTTCTTTAAAAAAACTGCACCAACATCATATACTTTGGGGAGTTTTATATCAGATATTGTTGTATTAATGTGGAGCCTAATAAAAATCGGCAATTGCAATACTACTAGTTTACGTTTTAAAAATTTTTGCATAGAGGTATTTATATCTTAATTTATGTGGGTTTTTATAATAAAAATAAATAAAGTTCCAACACCTTTTTTGAAACTTTTTAGATAATATTGAACATAAAAATTTCAAAAGAGACTGTCTTCATCGCAATTAAATATGTACAAAAGTACATGAAAAGAGGGAACACAGCAAACTTTAAAAACGAGTATCAACTTTTTACGATCGCTCTAATGGTGGCGCATAAGTGGCATAACGAACCGGTCTATAAGAATAAAACGTGGTCGGATTTAACTCATATCCCTCTTGATGAAATAAATAAGTTGGAAATCGCATTTATAGAATCTTTAAATTACAAGATTCATATTGGTGGGGACAGATACACTTTTTGGTTAAAATGTTTAACAGAATATGCTAAGACGGGAAAACTCGCTTCATTATTTGTTGAACGAATCAACAAAAACTCCACTCGATCTCCTCCACCACCACCAGGTTTTGGTTTTGCTATAAAATCGAAAATCATTCCTACTCCAATAGGATATGAACGAAATCAGTATAGATTTTATAATTTATATGATGGAATTGAATTTGATTTTTTTAAACAAACCCAATATATGTTATATGATGTATATGATGGATTTAAACTTGATTTCTTTAATTAATCATTTTATTTTTATATATTTTTTAAATATTTTTGTTTTCATTTTATTTCTTGAATGTCATTCTTAATTTCTTTAAATTCCTTGTTTCTTTTATTTTCTCAATAAAATTTTCTTTGATATATTATATTGAAAAATTTATTATTTTATTGTCGATTTTTTATATATCTTGCTATGTTTTATCATTGAAAAATGGATGATATATTTATTTATGTGGAAAATCTCTTTTTTCATGCTGTTTGAAGAACAATGAAGCAAGTTCTTTTTATTTGTTTTGAGATCATTTGTGTTCGTGTAATATGATTATTTTTTCAATTCACTTTGTAGGAAATATTTTGATTATTTCATAATATAAATGAGACAAAAAAATTAAAATAAACAAGTATAAAGGAAATAAACTAAATTGATAAATTAAATATTATTAATCTGATGAAATAATTTAATACATCTGATTTCTTTGTAATTTAACTGGTAGCTTCTTCTCTGGGGGCTGTACTCGGAGAAACTGACGTTGAAGGTAGGATCTAATCTCGTAATAAATATTGTACAACAATTGTCATGCTTTCTGTCATTTCTCTGGTTCAATAATTATTGTACCATCCTCTGTTTTAATAACGTATTTTGCAACAATTGTCATGTTTTTACATTAGGATCAAATCCATCCTCAGATTTAATAAATATTGTACAACAATTGTCATGCTTTCTGTCATGAGGGTCATCTTTATATTGTACAAGCTTGCTTTCATTAGGATCAGTATCTTCCGGTTAAGTATTGTACAAGTATTGTGTAACGATTGCCATGCTTTCTTTCATCATGATCATCTTGATATTGTACAACAATTGTCATATTTGCTGTCATTATGAGCAAATCCATCCTCCGGTTTAATAAAGTATTATGCAGCAATTGTCATTTATTCATCTAAATGATCTAATAAATTATTGGCCTATGCCAAGACTTTAATTCTTTTCTTAAATTATCACCATAGTGATTATCATGAACTGTACTTATTCTGTTTATTTTAATAAATCATAGAATCAAAATATAAATAAATTTAATAAAATAAATCAAGAATTACCAATCGATTAAAAAAACACATTCTTTAACAAATAAAACATATGAATTTTAATCAATTCTTTACGGAAATTAATATGGATTTTCTCCAAGAACTTTTTGGAATATTTGCGATGTGAGAACATGCGACTCAAAATCATGTGAAATTTCAACGTTTCATAAATCCTTACGAATAGATTGTGTAACTGTATCAGAAAATTTATTAACCGTAATATTACACAATATTATGGGACCTACGTTAAATTTATGTACATACATATATTTATGCCTAAAAAAAAAATTTTTTTTCATCAAATTTTCATCTCATCTTTTTATCTCTGAAGAAAAAAAATAATAAAGGTAAAGAGTAATATATCAAAATGAGAATTAGTAATACGTAATATGATGAAATTTGTATTCTTTTCCCCCTAATCATATCGACCATGGTGAAATTTGAAAGATTATGTTTAATTAAATATTATAGCCAGTGTATCTGAACGTAACATGATGACATTTATATTCATTCACTGTCATATCGACCATGGTGAAAGTTGAAAGATTATTTTTTTAAACATTTATACCAGCTTATCTGATTACAAAAAAAATTTTAAAGTGATAATGAAAAATATTATTTATACTTTTGACTAATATTTATATTATTACCTTTCTTTTTTATTGTTCAATGATTTACATGACTTCACGATGGATTACTCAACGATACTTAACGATGCTTAATGATGGGTAAGTAAAAAAAAGTTTGATTATAGATAATAGTTTTTATAGAGAGATATATTTATTAGATAGAAATAGTAAGAGCTATGGTCAATTCCTATCCTTAACTGTCAGATTTCTTATTTTTATTCTTCGGTTTACAATAACATTTCTTTCCACATTTATGAAATTATTATAATCATTACGTATTGTTAAAAATTCACCATTTACTATTTCTTTAAATATCCTTAGATCTATCATAAGGTATCGTTTAAATAATAATCTGTATTTATTTGAGAATCTTGAATAAGCTTATCTATTGAGTTTTCCATTTGACAGATCATTTTGAAAATGTTTCGAGTTATAGGATTTGCCAGGACAGCATCAATAATAAATTTAGTAAAAGAAATAAATACAACATGGCATAATGCAAACGAAACGACAATATGAAGGATACAAAAAAGTCTCGGGAAAAAAATAATTTTATATAGAACAGAACTTCGATATAGAATAAAAAAAACGTTCTAAAATGGTCTCAAATAAAAGCCAACTATACAAATAGAGAGGGTAGAATCCCAAGAAGGTACTCATAAATTAAAGAAAACGAAAAGAAGATAATGGAACAACTTTCAAGAATAATCAGATTAGAATACAAACAATCTTCAAATTTCTTTTTAGGTTGTGTACAGAGTATAACCTATCTAAATCCAAATGGATAGCCAGTAAGAAAATGAACATAAAGTAATAGGAAAGAAATAAAGAAATAGAATAACAAAATAACAAAGAAAAATTGAGATATATCAGTCATTTTGATATCTTGCAAAAAGATAAGGAACTCACTTCAATTTTTGGTCTCACGTGAAGCACGTTCACAAAGCACGAAAAAAGGAAACAATTGCATAATTGTCAAGACAACGAGAAGGAGAGAGAAATAGAAATACCTATGGCATACTTTAAGATGTGGACAAATGAGTCAGAAATGAATCAATAAAAACAAATTAAGAATGCCATTCTATAACATAACAAAAGCCATGGAAACTACAAACTTAATTCAAAAAGAATCAGGTGCATGAATCACTAAACAAGAAGATAACAATATAAGTGAAACGGGGAAGCGGGATGATAATAACAACAAAAAACTTGAAGAAAGGAAATTTATAAATAAAAAGACATTAAAAAATATACTGATGAATCTTTGGATGGAGATTGCAAGATTGCATGGGATTAGAACGGATAATTCAAGATCAAGAAGAAGATTACTGCACATTCAGAAGTTACATAGAACACTTTTTATCATCAATGCGAACAGAATTAGCTACTGGCGATAACAAAAGGAGCAGTGGTTAGTTTATACACAAATAACATGTATGACATATAACTTGTGTAGAATAATTAAAAAAGAGAGAGGGATTATAAGGAAGGAAAGTAAGAAACCTATAATTTTACAAACAATCTACGAGATGACAAAAGAGTTAAATTAAAAATAAATCAATATAATGTAGAAATACACATGGCAATTCATATAAATAATATCCTCTAAAATCAAAATGATTCAATAATTCAATTTGGTTTTTTCTATTGTATGGGTATTATTTTTTCGCAATAAACTATTATTTTATTAATGTAAAATTATACAAATTAAAAATAAAGTTTTAGTAAATAATCAAATAATAAATAAAAAGTGATATGCTATTCGTTGATAATCAAGATATTTTACCTTAAAAGTATTTAAAAAATATCAAATGCAAATATTTTTGTTCAATAATCTAAATATATAACTCTTTAAAGTATATTTAATATTAAATTATTATTATTATAATATTAATGTGCCTATTATTGATCAACGAGATCGATCTAATATCCCATGGCTGCATTAGTACCCACGATAAATTAGATCTACATAGTTGTGATGGTTATTATACCAAACTGACCTGTACGACCAATATGATGCAAGTAAGTATCATGATCAGCCTTTTCACGGGAATGTCAAAATTAATAATTAGATTAACTTGCATAACTTCAATATCTCTAGCTATTATAGTTATATTAGTGGAGATCGAAACTTTGGCAATTCCTTTACGAAATCTGTACATTACTTCATCATGTTCAGTGTCGAAAGACATCTTGCAATTCGATAACTTTATAATAAAGTTCTATCATAAGCTTAGCAATTCTATCATATTTCTAATAAAAATAAATGAATAACTAAATGAACAAATAAATTAATAAAGCATAATATATAAAAAGCAATAAATGAAAATGAATAAATAAAAAATAAAATAAATTTACACCTATACTTTAATAAATTGTTTAATCGAATATAATTTACTCAATACTTTTAATGATGTTCTTAATATGGATTTGAACCTAATGACAGAAAGCATGATCAATTGGTACACAATAGTAGGATAATCCTAATGACAGAAAGCATGACAATTGTTGAACATTACTTGCACAATATTTATTAAACCGGTGGTACAATATTTATGCACCGGCGACCGGAGAAATGACAGAAAGCATGACATTACGAAATGAACAAAATATTATCTACGAAGAGAATTATATAAAAATCATCATTATTACACAAAACAAATGATCTCAAAGACAAATAAAGAGAACTTGCTTCATAGTTCTTCAAAAAAAAGAGATTTTTCGACAGATTATATACTTCTGACTAATGCCATAAATACATCATCCACTTTTCTCAATGAATCATAGCGAGATATATAAAAATTTGACAATAAAATAATAAACTTTTTCTTTGGAATATATCAATGATAAATTTATTTACAAAATAATTGAAATAAAAATTTAAAGTAAGGAATAACATTTAAGAAATAAAAAGGAAGACAAAATATTTTTGAAATATATAAAAAAAAATGATTAATTAAAGAAATCAAGTTTAAATCCATCGTATAAATGATATAATCGATATTGGGTTTGTTTAAAAAAGTCAAATTCAATTCCATCATATAAATTATATAATTTATATTGATTTCGTTCATATCCTATTGGAGTAGGAATGATTTTCGATTTTACATCAAAACCAAAACCTGGTGGTGGAGGAGGAGATCGAGTGGAGTTTTTGTTGAATCGTTCAACAAATAGTAAAGCGAGTTTTCCCGTCTTAGCATATTCTGTTAAACATTTTAACCAAAAAGTGTATTTGTCCCCACCAATATGAATCTTGTAATTTAAAGATTCTATAAATGCGATTTCCAACTTATTGATTTCATCAAGAGGGATATGAGTTAAATCTGACCACATTTTATTCTTATAGACTGGTTCGTTATGCCATTTATGCGCCACCATTAGAACGATCGTAAAAAGTTGGTATTCGTCTTTAAAGTTTGCCGTGTTCCCTCTTTTCATGTACTTTTGTACATACTTAATTGCGATGAAGACAGTCTCTTTTGAAATTTTTATGTTCAATATTGTCTAAAATTTTCCAAAAACGTATTGAATATTAATTTTTATGGGTCTTTTTATTACTTTAAAATAAAATAAAGGAAGATATAAATACCTCAATGCAATAATTTTTAAAGCGTAAATTAGTAGTATTGCAATTGCTGATTTTCATTAAGCTCCACATTAATATGATGATATCTGCTATAAAACTGCCCAAAGCATATGATGTTGGTGCAGTTTTTTTAAAGAAGTTATAGATGATAAGGTCTTGCATTTTTATAAATTTAAGCTGTAAGTAGTATACGGAAAAAACAGATATTACGCGATTTAAGGAAATCATATAAGTCTTGAAGTAACTGAGCGTTATTTTAAAGCAAAAATTACCTTGTTTATTAAATTTAAGAAGAAATGAGGAGAGTTTTTTTTTAAAAAAAAAATGAATGTTGATCGCGTGATCAAATATAAAACTAATAGAAAAAATGATAACTTGTGATCTCAAAAATAAAGGATGTTCATGTCATGTGCGAAATCAAAAATATAGATAATGGAATACTGTAGAAGAAAATTTGAAATGTAATAAAAAGAAAAGATATGATATTATCAAACTTTTATTCTGATTGCCAAAACTTTCTAAATATGGATTTTGGCTATGGGTTTCATGAAAAAATTTGTTAATAATTATTTTTATTAGTCTAATTAGTTATTATTAATGATTCTTAGCCGATGTGCTCAAGCTAAATTAGGAATTAGGTAGATGGGCTGAGGATTTTTTTTTTCGACTGAAAAAAAGTATAGTATTATAGTAGAAGTATGAGTCTAATATCATGTGTTATCTTTCTTCTACAGCATTTCGTACTCTCACTAAGATTCTATTTTTTGGTTACACAATCTTAGTACAAGATTTTTGATATAATAATATGTAAATCTTTGATTTTTTTGGATTACAAGATAATTATTTGAGAAAATCGTTTTTAATATGCTTATCAATATAATAGTTGAAAGGCAAATTTGTTTGCTAAACAGTAGCATGTGAAAACTGACAATCGATGGGATAGTTATTATACTACACTGATTAGAAAACTTGTTATAATTATTATTATCCAACCTTTATTCTACTAGCCAAAAATGGATTTTGGACATGAGTTTTGCAAAAAAAATTTTGCTAATAATTATTGATATTAGTTTGATTTAATCCTTTGTTATTATTAATGATTAATCTAATGTACTCAGGTTGTTAAATTGAATAACCGAAACAAATATAAAGAATATCATAATTACTAGGCATTGGTTTGATCTGAAAAATAACTGTTTCCACTGGCAAAAATGGATTTTGAACACGGGTAACGCAAAAATAAAATAATTATTTATTATTAGTGATGCAATCAAATCATTAGTTTTATTAATAATTTACTCAAGCTGCTAAATTACTAAATTAGATAGATCGGCTAATCAATTTTTTTTTCAACCGAAACAAAGTATAAGAAATATAAGAATGTCATATGTAATGACTTTTTTATAATATTATAGTAATAAAATATTTTATTGATAAAAAAAGGAGAGCATGGCAAGCATTTCTCAGAGCTACAGGATGCACCAATAAGTTCAATAACATAAATCATAATTATTAAATTAGGGGTTGGGCTGAGCTGAAAAATAACTAATTATACTGGCCAAAAATGGATCTTGGACATGGGTTTCGCCAAGAACTTTTTGCTAACAATTATTGATTATTAGTCTGATGTAATCATTAGTAAATATAAATAATTAGTCTGATGTACTCAAGCTATAAATTGCTAAATTTGGCTGATGATTTTTTTTTTGACTGAAACAAAGAATAAGAAATATAAAGCATATGCAAAGACTTTTTTATGATATTAAAGTTAAAAAATATTATTGATAGGAAACAAAAAGTATAAAAAAAGGGAAATAGAAGAATTTCGTGAGAAAAACTCAATCAAAAAAAATTCCTAAATTTCTAAAATTTTAAAAAAATTTGCTTCATTATTATATTAATACAAAATTTTCGAAAAAATTCAATTTCATTATTATATTAAAACAAATCTTTTTTCAAACAAATTTTTAAAATGGATTTATCAAGTCAACAATTACAATCCCAACAACAGTCACAACAACAACAGCAACAACGACAACTCCAATACAATCCTCCATTAGTGAGGGAACAACTTAAGTTACCAAATAATTATCATCAATTTAAAATCGAGAATAGACAGCAGAAGGTATAATAAGATAATAATTCGAATTAAAATATTTGATTTTTATTATTTCTTTCACTTATTCAATTTTCTTTTATAGCTGCAACAAGTACAGCAACAACAACAACATAATCCAATTGGGATATTACAATATCAACAAGAGATTCAAAGAATGTGCCAAAGAAGGTTGCAACAATACAATCAGCAACCACAACAACAACCACAACAACATCAAACACAGCAACAGCAATCTCAACAACAACAATCCCAACAACAACAGCAACATCAACCGCCACAACAAAATCAACAGCAACAACAACCACCACAGCAACAACAGCAGCAACAACTACCACAGCAGCAACCACAACAACAACCACAACAACATCAAACACAACAACAACAACTACAATTCCAACAACAACAGCAACATCAACCGCCACAACAAAATCAACAGCAACAACAACCACCACGGCAACAACAGCAGCAACAACTACCACAGCAGCAACCACAACAACAACCACAACAACATCAAAGACAACTCCAATACCAATTACAGCGATTTGGTAGATATTATATTCAAGAATACTGCCAGCCTCCGTTAGTGATGGAGCAACTTAAGTTACCAAAATACTATCATCAATTCAAAATCGAAAATAGGAAACAGAAGGTAAAAAAGATTATTTTTCGAATTTAAATATTTATTTTTTTTATTTCTCACTTATTTCTGTTTATTTATAGCTGCAAAAACAACAGCAACAACAACAACATAATCCAATTGGGGTATTACAATATCAACAAAGTATTCAAAGATTGTGCCAAAGAAGGTTGCAACAATACGATCAGCAACCAGCACAACAACAAACACAACAACAGCTTTGCCCAAACTCTAATAATAATAATAATGAGAACAATAATATTAATAATAATATCAATAATGATGCCAATAATTCTAATAATAATAATGATATCAATAATACTAATAATAATAATGATGTCAATAATGTTGCTGTCGAAAATAATAAAAATAATGAAAACAATACTAATGGTAGTAATAATAACAAGAGGGGTCGAGGTAAGCATCTTTTCCTTTATAAATATTTATATTTTTTTAAAAAAAAAAATTGAAATTGATGCTAATTTATTTTTTAATCAGATGACGATGATGATAATAAAATTGCTGTTGATAACCATGCCGGAAAGAGGCAAAAACTTTAAAGTAGTTTTTTTTTATTTTTTAATTACTTTGAAATTTATTTTACATATTATCAATTTTATTTTTTTAATGTATAAATTTAAATAAATCAATAAATAAATTTGAATGTAAATATAAGATGGTTATTCCTTTTGTAATGCGAATTAAAGATTTGAAATATTTAAGTTAATCTAATTCAGTTTCACTTAAAAATCTATGAATAACAATCATAAAGATATTTTTTGTTCATTATATTATACTTGTGAAACTTTTTTAACTATCGATTTCACAAGCTACAATATTGCATAATATGATTTAATCATTATTCTTTTATTTTTATTTTTTTTTCTTTAAAAGATTCCATTGACAATAGCATTTTCTAGTTGCGTATTAAAAGTGATAATGTTGGAATTTGTTTATGAGTATTGTTATTTGCTGTAATTTAAGTAATACAGATAACATTGATATTGATTTGGAATTATTGAAATATGTTATTAATAAAATCAAAATAAAAATCTGTATTTAAAAGAAACTAAAGAAGGAGAAATGTGTTAAAAACGATTGTTGATGAATAAGTATAAAGATTATGTGATTTTACTTTATTATTTATGATGAATGGATCGTGTACTTAATTCATTCAATTTATTATTTATTAAATATACTATTAATTCATAAGTCATCGTTAAAAGCGAAATAAACACAAATAAATCAATTCGCAAAATAATATAAATTATATTTAATAAGTAATATAAAAAATAATAGAAAATACAAGAAATTTAAAAAATAAAAAAGAAATTTTTGTTTAAACAAAAATCATAATCATGATTTTATTGTCTTGACATTTTTTATCTTCGATCTATCGTAATTGGGGTTAATTGAGATTATTATTTAATGAATGATTTTGTTATAATATTAATCTTAACAATTTTAATTTATTTATGATAAATAGATGTATTAAATTGATAATTGATAATCAAAATATTCGCTCACTGAGATTTAACAGATATAAAGGTTTTATTATTAGTTTGATAATTAACGTTTGAAATTTTTATTTGACGCTGAAAACATTTGAATTTGTTTCAATTGATTATAAATATAAATACTCAAATTATATATTCCGTGAAAGTCAGTATAGCAGCGTTATATGCTGCAAAAGAACGCTGAAATTTTGTTAATTCTTATCATTGGTGAATAAATAAATTTTCATCATTAGATAATATAACTATTATATTTATGATAAATACATTTTAATAATCAATTATATAAATTTTATAATATAGTAAGATAAAAATAAGAAAAATTTAGAGTGTAAAATTAATGTGAAATGGCAAGTTCATAAAGTAATATCAAATTTAGTTGAGTAATATAGTAATTAATGCAAGTAATATCAAAAATGACAAAAAATCTTATGAATAAGGTCTTGGAATTTCAATATTATATCCAAATCATCAAATGAGTGCACCAAATAATTTGCTGCTTTCGATTTTTCTTCATCGGTTATGTCACACTTAACACTAATAATCGATTAAAATAGTCATTAGTCCATAATTTAAAATACCATAAATCTATATTTATATAATCTTATACTTACAGTTCATCTGATTTTTTGTTTTGGGAATTCTTATAACAAATTGAGTTGCTTTCTCTATTTTCACAGTTGCCATTTGCATATATTTCTTCATATTTGTCATCGTATCTTTCTTCATCATTATATTGATTATCGTCTCCTTGATCATTCATCTTCTGATCACAAATTTTAAGAACGGAAGTATTGGCATGTCTTATGAATCTACTTGAGATTACAATATTCATATCCTGTTTTTCTTCATCAGGAACTAGTGGAGAACTTTTAAAAGGCTTATTGCATTCACCAAGTGGACGTTGAGAGTTCCCTAGATACAAAATAAAAAATGTTGAATATTTACATTATGCATATATATTATATTATATATTTATATAACTAATGCAATAAACAAAATAAAAACTGTTTGATACTAACAGAGAGAAGCGAGAGCACAGCCTTCATGTGAAAAGTGTGTTAGACGTTTTTTAGCAATAGTTTCTTTTTTATGAGCTTCTTTTTTTTCGTTTTCATTATGTTGGCATTCGTCCAGTTGACTGTAAACACAAATGGTTAGTAATCTCTTTAAATAAGTTATATTTTTTAAAGGAATACATAAGAATAAAAATGCATACAAATATTTTTTGGCCGCTGAAACTGTTATGAATGTCACGACCATTACAACGCCGACAAGAGTATTGATGTATTTGTACATTATAATTGCTAGAATAATTGGTTGTATAATAAAACGGATTTTTCAATTAAAAACTGTTGCTTCGATATTTAAAAAGACTACTAAATATATTTACAAATTTTGTATAATTACTTGAAATCAAGTTCAAATATTTTATTGAAAAGTGAGAAAGAGTTTCGGGTCGAATTTTAATTGGATTTTTTGAAATGCAAAGTTTTTTTTCTGTGATCAATTATATATAATGTACTGTAAAACTGATGTAATTATTTGAAAGACTATTAAATCTAATGTAATAATTAGATACAATAATTATTAACAATTATAATAATTACACAGAAATAGAATTAGTAAAAATATATGATATAGCTGATGTCACGATTGATCTCTCTATTACTTGGATTACACAAATTACACAAATCATATTTTACATACAAAAGATTGTCAAGTGATTTTATAAAGTCACCAGATCTTCGATCAATAATAGTCACATTAATATTATAAGATTGTTTAATTTAAATATAAAATAATAAAAAATTATATTGCAAATATCCTAATGCTTATAATATTTATAATAATTAATAATTAATGAAATTTAGATTAAAATAAATTAATGTAAAGAAAATATTTATTTTTTAAAAATAGGTATTTTGATCAATTAATTTTTTAGTAAGAATTAATTTAAAATTGACTTTAATTTTTATTGATTATATATTTTATTTATTGTTATTAATGTAATAACAACAAAAATGATCATAAGAATAATGAATTAGACAAGTCTTTATTTAATCATATATTTTTTATGTTTATTAGCGCAATAAATAAAAGGAAGAAAAGGAAGAAAAATTATATGCAATAATCTATATTATTTAAAACAGAAGTGTACACTTTAACATTTTTGATTGGTTGTTTTGTCCGTAATAATATGTTACTGTATGATAACTGTCGAAATGTGACAGTATTGTGTTTTGGTGATTATTGGTTTTCAAGAGTTATATATACAAGAGTTACTTACGAATTTTACGATCAAGGATTTACAAAGGAAAGAAGTTAGTGTAACAAACGAAATGTAGAGAGAGAATTTACAATAATTTTGAAGAAAACTTGAATGATCGGTGTGATGGTAAGGATTTCGTAATTCGATGGATAAATGAATTTAAATAATGGTTACGACATTTATTATGCAAATAATCGGTGTGTATCTATGCATATGTGATGTAAATATGATGTATATAATAGAAAGAAATATTGGTAATTGCGTCATTCGAAAAGCCTGTTACATTTTCAGTATGTTTCTTTGAATGCTATTTTTTGCTTTCCAATGCTAATAATGTCGTTTACGCAATTAATATGCATGTTTGCGGAGTACTATTTTAAAATTTTAGTTCGTGTTTAATTGTCTAAAAAAAAAAGGTAGCAAAGGTGTTATATAAAGAAAGGTGTATTGTTCTATGAGACATAGTAATCTAAGACATAGTAATCTATTAGAGTAGAAATCAATCGCCTGAATTGAATTATCATGTTTTCATGATATAGATAGATAGTCTTATTGCGATATAGACAATTACGTAAATTTTACAGAAGACGATTAATACCGGTGTTTTAGTGAAAATTAGTGAATCGTTTCTAGATTGGTGTTTCAAATATTTCCTTAATCTGTTGTTTATCTACTAGGAAAATAGGAGCTGTTGTAAGTCCGGAGCAAATTACATAAGAATTGTATACATAAATAGTAAGATTAATTTATATTTCAATCATATGATAATAAAAATATTCAACTATGTAGTAAAAGAATTTGTATATTATAAAAATAGACATAATAAGAAAATAATAAATTAGTGTAATTGTAATAGAATAGCAATCAACTGAAACAAATGTGTATTTCGGTCACATGACAACAGAAATAATAATTCCAAAAGATTGTTTGCAAATGAATGAAAATTTTATTAATAAAATGATTTTTAATAAAATGATTTTTAATAAAATGATTTTTAATAAAATGATTTTTAATAAAATGATTTTTAATAAAATAATTTTATGTAGAAGTGTAAATTGTAATTAATTGTTGTAATAAAATAGACTATGTAAAAATTATAATTAATTGTAATAAAATTAACTACATAATACACTATATAAAATTATTCTAAATTGTTTATATTAAATCAATTAAAAATGCATATAAAATATGTACAAAATGTGTAAATATTTACTGTTAATATATTTGTAATACAAGCAAAGAAAAATATGTCAGATTATTCTGGCAAACTTTTTGCTAGCTACAAATAGAAGAAGTTAATAAAGGTGTGTAAAAAAAAAAGTTAATAACAATGGAAAACGAATTATATCATGATCATGAAACACAAAGAAAATGAATGAGGAGAGAGAATGAAACTTCAGAACAAAGTGAAAGACATCATGCACGTGATCGCAAAAGCAAAAGAAGAAAGAAAGCCACCGAAACTGAAGAACAATGTAAAAAAAGAATAGTTAGAGAAAAAGAACAAAAGAGAAAAAGAAGAGTAATACATAAAGGACTTAGCTCAATGCCTGGTGAATACTCTGCCATCAAGAAAATAATGTGGAAAGTTATCAATAAAATAATATGGAAAACTGTCAAGAAAATAATGCAGTAGGCCATCAAGAAAATAATGTAGAAGAACAAAGGTAAGTATAAAAATGATTTATTTCTATTAAACAATAAAGTTTAAATAAAAAATAAATTGAGAAATAGTCATTGAACATGTTCCAGTCAATTATCTTTTGCATCCATCAAAGCTGAATTGCTTCCTGAAACTGATCGAAAACTCCTAAAAAAATTTTGAACTAAGATAAATAAATTGAGAACAAACTTTGTCACATATGCAACAAACGTTTCCCATCAATTAAACTTGTTATGGGAGGATATAGGTGTTGCTACAGTGACAAAACTTTTTCAAAAAAGTTTTCTGCGAAAAATAACATGGATCTAGGTGATGTACCTGATGAGTTATAGGGGCTTACTGAAATCGAAGAAATGTTAATTGCGCAAACATTTCCCATAATATCAGTATATTGTCTTCGTGAAGAACAATATGCATATAGAGGAAATGTTATTAATTTTCCTCAAGATTTACATGAATTTGTGACACGGTTTCTCACCATCCATTGTCATTGGATATACTCATTGTGCGTTGACAATCAGCAAGTGGGTCACACTTCAGAGATTTTAATGTTCACCATGTTAAGATCATTCAAGCATTTTTCTGGTTAAAAGAAAATAATTGTTATTACACTAACATAACTATTGATGATGAAGTGCTATAATCATTGTCCAAAAATGGTCCTATTGATGAGTATCTTTCACAGGTTTAAAATAACGAAGAACAGTTAAACAATAAAGAAAATAGGCAGATAAATGATGATACAAATGAAATGGAAGATGCAATTATGTGTAATTTTGTTCCAAGCTCTCTGCTATCATCTCGCGAAGATAATGCCATTAGCAATGCTCTTAATCGAATGCAAGCTAAAACTACACCAATTGCATAACTGAATATTGATAGTAATTTATCAATGAATTTCATACTCCCAGCTATATTACATATGCTTTCCTGACACTGTACCCATATGGAAATGCCGATCTTAGAACAGAACATGTAAGAGATATCAAACTCACAGAGTATTTTCAATATAAGCTCAAATACAAAGATGGTCGATTTGCTCGCCATATTCGTTGGTGATACTTTGCATTGAATTCACAAATACAATGGAGAGCCTTGCAGGAAGAGAGAGTCTACGTAAAACAGGGCTTAAATAACAAACAGCTTACTATTGAAGAGGTTCAGGAGATGAATAATGAAAATAGTCAATTTTTTAATCAAAATATATGGTACGGCGAAGGTTTACATGGGACTCAGTAATTTTGGATTAAACAGCGATTTGAATTGTCAGATATGATTAAACAGTTCAGAATACAAGGGATGGTTTTTTTTACACTTAGTGTTGCAGATTTGCATTGACCAGAACTCCATAAACTTATACAGTATGAAGAGAATCAGATAGGTGAAACAGAACAGGATGCAACTAAATACAAGTGCAAAGATTTAATTGATAGTCCACATATTGTCGCATGGTTCTTTGAGAACCGTTTTAAATCGTTCTTACAAGAAGTATTAATTTCAAAATGGAATTTAGAGGATTGGTAATACAGATACGAATGGCAACATCAGGGTAGTGTCTATGTGCATGGCATTGGAAAATGAAAAAATGCACCAGTGATTGAGTGGGAGAAAATGAAAGAAGATGAAGAATTAATGGTTAGGGTGGTTCAATATTTAGATTCTCTAGTTACTATGATCAATTCCGGAGTAGACGCACCTGTACCTGATCAACATTCTTGCCAAAAGCTTGTGGAAGAGTTATATGATGACCTGCAAGATTACATTGAGCTAGTTAATAAACTGCAGTATCATACAAGATGTAGTCCTTCATACTGTCTTAATACCAATCGTGCGGGCAAACAATACTGTAGATTCAGATTTCCAAAAGAAGTCATAAAATGAACCTTCGTACGTGATGATGATAATGGCCATCTAGAGCTTATTACAACAAGAAATGACCTTTATGTCAACTCACATGATTGGCTTCAACTTCAGGGTTGATGTGTTAATATTAATTTGAAACTCATCTTGAATATCCATGCTGCTCTTCAGTACATTACCAAATATACAAGTAAATCAGAGCTACAATCTGAAGCCTTCTCAGAGGTATTAATCCAGATTCTTGCTTATAGCCAATCTAATAATTCGTCTCTTGGCTCATTTCAAAAGTTTCTACTTCATACTGTTGCAGAGTGTGATATCTCTATACAAGAGACTTGCCATTTATTACTTGACATTTCCCTTTACCATTCTAGCCATCAATTTGTTTCTTTAAATCTAAACAATGATGCCTCACGATTGCTTTGTGATATTAGGAGTGAGAGCGAATTTGCAACAATTAATGGAGCCAGAAAAATGTCACAATCATCTTTGCAAAAATATTGAAACCGACCTAATAAACTTGAGAATATTACACTTTTTCAGCTTTATTCAAAATACAAATTTTTGAATAATCAATGGAAACCCTGTGAATACAAAAATATTGTATGTATCTGGTCACGACCATTACCTCAGATTGATGGTCCTTAATGGGAAAAATTTTGTCATTTAAAAGTTCTGCTTCATGTAAAACACCGAAGTATTGAACAGTTTACCATAAATAATATTGTTCTTTGGTCATACCTTTTCGAGCTTTATAGTGAAAAGATTGGAAATGATCCTGATGACTTGTTCGGTTCTCCTATAAGAAGAACAGAAGATGCTATTATTAATAAGGAAGATGAATAAACAGATGATAAGTATGAATATGAGAGGAAGATACGATTTGAATGAATGTTGTTAGTAGAAATGGGTCCAAATATAATCATAAATAAGTATTCAGATTTGGGTTTACGTGAAATTGATAAGAATTATGATTGAATTGGTGACATAAGGAAATGTTACCTCACCATCAACTTTAAAGATGTGACTACTTTTCTGCAACAAGATCGTGAAGAAAATATTTTAGATTATGATAAATTAAATAGTTCAGTAAATTTTGAAACTTTAAATTAAAAGCAGAAGGCAATATTTAAATAGATTGAAGAGCATTACCTTTTTATTATCAAAGGTTATAATCATGTAGAATCTCTTAGAATTATTGTCATGGGAATGGTTGGAACTGGAAAATCGTATCTAATTAAAGCAATTCGGTGTTCACTCAATATAATAGTAAGAAGCCATAATAATAATATCAGATCATCTTTACTTGTGCTTGCTCCAACTGAGATTGTAGCTTTTAATATTCAGGGAACTATGATCTATTCTGTACTTTCACTTCCAATCAATAGCTCTAAATTCGATATAAGTGATGAACAGCTGAAACAACTACAAAAAAGAATGAACAGTATACAGTACATCATCATTAATGAAAAAAATATAGTTGGACATAAAATGCTCACCTTAATTGATATGCGGTTACGGTAGGTATTTTCTAAACAGAAAGATCAACTTTTTGATAATAAATCTGTCATTTTAATTGGAGATTTTAGACAACTTCCACCTGTGGTCGATGAACCAATGTATTTGCAATCCACTAGGTGTGATCCAGTATCAAACGATGGTATAATCACTTACAAGTAATTTTCAGAGATTTACAAGCTCAATGTCATCCAGCGTCAATCTGGTGACTTTGAGGATCAATGTAATTTTAGAGATATTTTGTTATGTTTACGTGATGGAGAATCTACAATAAATGACTGGAAAATACTTACTACACGAGTTGCGAATTCATCTAGTATGGACGTTGAACAATTCCTAGATGCTACATGTATCCTGCTTCAAAAGACTGATGTTAATGAAGTTAATTTGAGTTAACTTCAAGCTCTAAATTGTCCTATTGTCCAAATTCATGCTATGCATGCTAACAGCGGTTGTGAAGTGTCTAAGGCCAATTCTAATATAGCAAAAGGTCTTGAAGATATGCGTGTCATATTTAGGACTAATTTATGAACAGAAGCAGGATTAGGAAATGATTCAATGGGAACCATTCAAGAAATTTTGTTTGAAGGTTAAGGCCCACCTTCTCTTCTGAATGCTGTTCTTATTGAATTTGATGATTATACTGGTCTTGCGATTACAACCACAGATGGAAAAAGACTTATTCCATAGTACCAATTAGACAAACTTGGGAATCTAAAAGTATACTTTGTTCTCGTCTGCAGCTTCCTATTAATCTTGCGTGAAGTATAACGGTGCATAAGAGCCAGGGACTAATGTTGCCAAAGACCATAGTAGATCTTGGAGAAAGAGAATATGCTGCTGGCCTCTCTTTTGTCACAATGTCTCAAATCTGTGCTCTCAAAGATCTTCTTTTCTAACTGTTTTCTTTTGAAAGGTTACAACGTATAAAAAATTATAGGAAATTGGTTGAGAGAAAAAATAAAGAAGAACATTTAGTTTCTTTGAATTAGTCAAAAATAATTTTAAAACTACTTAGCTTTTTTAACTTTTTTTTTAAACTTTTTATAAGTTCATATATTTATAAATATAATAATAATAATTATTATTCGAAGTGTAATATATAATGATTGATCATATAATAAAAAATAATTGATAATTAATAATTGATCATATATTTGATCATATATAATTGATCATATATAATGATTTGATCATATAAATATTATATATTGTCATGTGTCAAACAGACAGACAAAATTTTGCTCAAGTACTCTAGTGTATACAATTTCATGACATGTATTTGTTATTTAGCGGTCACATGTAATATTATATAACAACAATAAGGTCATGTGCTAGACAGATGGACAAAATTTTTTGAAGTTTACTATACTTGAAAAATGTAAGTTCTACGTTATGCTCTGGACAATAAAAAGCTAATAATTTTTGTAATTACCAATATGTAAAAAGTTTTTTTGTTGTGTTCTAAAAAATCAAAAAATAAAGAATAAAAATTAAAACAAGATAAAATAAAATAAGATAAAATAGAAATAAAATAAAATAAAAATAATAATAACGAAATAAGACAAAAAAATAAAAAGTTGTTATTCAGGTTGAGTTTATTCTATAAATGCTATATCACCTCTTCATGTTTTTCGTTCACGAACTGTTGAAGAATATTGGATCACAGATACCTTTCGAATTTAGAGATTTCAAAAATCATGTCAGTTTCAAAATTACAATACTGCTCGTTATTTCTGTAAAATAGTTACATCTGTTTTTATATCCTTGACGTTATACATGTATGTTCGTATTGTTGTACTAGACTTTTTTCTATTGAAAAATAAGGAACATGTTGTAGATCAGAAAAGATCAGGTAATTTTCTTAATCTATAATAAACAGGATTTGCTCTTTTTGTGATTGACTATAATTTTAACACTAAATTTGTTGATAACAGTCTAGCTTCAACAGGCGATACTATAGTATTGAGAGACTTATTCACTAGAAATAATAATGTGGGAAAAGCTTTTTATAACAATATCAGGGGTTATAATAGTGTCTTCACATTTACTTCTATGGGTATCAATTTGGATAAAGATCTTGCGAACGGTAAGGAATTTGATCAAAAGATACATTCGGTTATATATATAATAGATTAACTTTTGATTAGGTAGAGATGGTATTTACACGTTTCAAATACAAAGTGAAATTTATCATTTTATTGGATCACTTACTCCAGTTGATGGGATTCTAAAGTTTTTTCAGCTATATATTTATTATACTGAATCTAAAACAGATAACAGGCTTTTCATTATATCTCAACTTCACTGAGATACCTTAGAATTTATCAAAATATTGTTAGACTAATTAAATCCCTTTGTAGCTAATTTTCACTCAATTTTTTCTAACAGTAATATGACAGATCTTTGTCTTCTTATCAAAGCTAACCACAGCTTAGACCAGTATATCTATAATATGTCAATAACTTCACAGGTTGCTACTATATGAGTAGAGGACTACAGCACTACAGACCATTTCGAGTGTGACATGATTGTACATTTTCAATCACAAGGCTTAAAAAGAATATCTGAATTGAGTAGTCTATGTGATCCAATACAATACCCACTTCTTTTCCCTCGAGAAAATTACGGTTAGCATTCTGAAATACTACAGAACACACTATAGAAAGAAGTTAATATTAGACAATATTATTCCTACAAACTATATTTTTGAGAACCTTCTTCGATGTTGTTATTTTACGGCAGTAGACTTTTCCAGTAATATATTGTTGACAATTATGTCAAAATTGAATTCACATGTTTTAATTATATATGTTATAATTAGGATAAGATTCATAAAGAACTTTACCAGAGTTTATAAGATTCATTCCAATCAGAAAAAGTTAATACCTCTGATGTGAGAAAATGTATTATCTTGTCATCAACATTTATATGCAGGCCCTGTAATATATACCAAGATACCAAGACACAATAATATTGGTCCAGACATATGATAAACCAAATTTGTTCATTACTATTATGTATAACTATAGTGGCTTGAGGTTATATTAGAACTTTTACCAGAACAGACCACACAAGATAGATCAGATTTTATAGGTAAAAATTTAATCTATTACCTTATGACGATAAATACTGCTGTAGCAATTATTACCCATTCATTTTTGTAGCTCGAATTTTTTGTATCAAACTAGAAGAATTAAAAAAAGACCTTTTTAGCAAAAATATTTTTAGCTGAGTAATTGCACATATATGTGTAGTAGAATTTCAAAAACACAGCCTTCCTCATGTGCATCTATTGTTAATGTTCCATTCTAATAACAAACTTCATGGAGCAAATGATTACGATACCATATTATCTGCAGAAATATCAGATTTAGTGGAACAGTCAAGATTATACAAGATAGTTACATCTTTCATGATTCACAGTCTATGTGAACTCTTTATGTTCTCTCTCATGCATGAAATATTTTTATTATACACCAAACATTATCCAAAGGAGTTTATTCAAGAAACAAGAGAAAGAGAAGATTTGTATCCTCTGTATTGACGAAGTGAAAATGGAAAACGTATATCGATTAGAGGTGCAGAATTGAACAATCGCTAGGTTATTCTGTATAACCCTTATCTTTCCTTTAAATACAATTAACATATAAACGTTAAAATATATTCAAGCATTTAGTCTGTTAAATATTTATACAAATATATATATACAAGGGTCATGACCGAGTAGTTCTGCAAATTATCAATAATAACGAAATCAACTAATACTTAGATACTTAATGGATCTCTTTATCTGAAGTATATTGGAAAATCTTCAGGTTTGATCTTTCAAATATCAATCACTCAGCTCTTAGCTTACAAATTCATCTCCCCAATCAATATAATGTAAGTTTTCCTGAGGCATCTGGTTTAAGTAATATCCTTAATGATAAAAAAAACAGAAAAACAATGTTAACTGAATATTTTAAGATGAACGAAACTGATCTACAAGCTAGAAATTATTTGTACTATGAATTTTCACAATATTACATATGGAACAAATTAACAAGAAAATGAACAAAACATTATTAGAATAATGCAGTAAAAAGAATGTATACAGATAACTTGATTGAAGGGAATGTTACTATTTATATATTCTTTTAAATAATATTAAAGGAGTCACGTCATTCACTGATCTAAAATTAATTAATGGTTATTGGTGTTCGACATTCAAAGAAAATGCAATGAAACGAGGACTTATAGAAATGGAAACAATATATCACAAAATGATACAGGAAGCCATCCAATTCCAGATGTTGTTCATGCTGAAATGACTATTTGTAATTATATTATTGTTCGGAGAATCAAGCAATGTTTGATCTCTTTGAAACAATAATTTTGTAAACATGTTCCAAGACTTCACTAAAAAAGGAATTCCTGATAATTATCTCCAAACTGACATAGTCTTCCTTCAAATAAAGTATCTCTTGAAATACTATCATAAATCCCTATATAAATATGATCTTTCCTTGCTTACTTCACCTAACAACAATCTAGATGAATTACTGAAATTGGTATTGGATAAATTAAGTATCACAGTAATTGCAGAAAATTTAACAAAAATTGAATTATTGAATGAAAATTAAAAATTAATTTTTGACATTATTATAAAGCATATTGAAAAAAACTAACTAATTACTATTTTTGTTGATGAATCTGCTGATAAATTAATATAAAATTTAGTTCAAGTAATTGGGTAAAAGTAATAAGATTATAACATTGGCTACAAATTAAATTATACTAAATCCAATTTATTCCATAATTATTTTACTATTTCACTTTTGCAAAATCAAGAAAAACCTTTCTTTATCTCTACCTACTTACAAAAGTCCATTCGACTTCATCGGTTGTACTTGCAACTGCTTCCTTGGGTATTGTTACTTTATTAATGTCCAGGGGACGAATAGCATATTCTGGATTTAAGATTCCTTTAGATATCAACTCAAATTCGACATGTTCTATAAGTAAGCAAAGTCATTTAACTGAATTATTAAGATTAGCTAAATTATCTGAAATAAAGTTCCCATAATTAACCATTATTACATAGAAGTCTTGGACATAACTTTGAAGGACTTAATGGAATATAATTTATCATTCAGTAGAAAAATATTCATTTTCAGCAGAGACTTTTAATAAATCTTACCTGTTATTCCTCAAGAAAGTTGTGCGCAAATCGTAAATGCTATTTTTAAATCTTCTCCTCTGTGGTCCAAATAAATATTTTTCACCTTTATCAAAACATGTGAGTAGAAAAAAATTCTGAAGCTGATGATTTTAAAAATTTTTTATTAAGAATTAGAAACAGAACTGAAAAAACTGTTAATGATGATCTGATCTGTATTCCTGACAATATAATAATTGAACAACACAACAAAAATACTTTATAGGCTCTAATAGAATCAACATATTCATCTCTTCAAACTAACTTCACAAATATCTCTTATTTTACTAATAGAGCAATATTTATCACTAAAAATGAATACATAGACTATATCAATGACAAGATATTAGACAAGATATCAAGAAATATTGTAATGTACTGTAGCTTTGATTCAGTTCTAGACAATAATCATAACCTTTATTCACAAAAGTTTCTTAACTTGATAACCTTAAGTGACATCCCTCCTCATAAATTATATCTTAAAATCAATACTTCTGTTATATATCTTCAAAACTTAGATCCGATAAATGGTTTGTGCAATAAAACTAGATTAATATGTCGAGCATTTAATAAAAATGTTATCAAAACTGAAATAGTAACAGGTAGTTATAAAAAAAAACAAATATTTTATTCTGAATAATATTTATTTCTTTAAGTGATATCAAATTTTCTTTTACACTAAGAAGAAAATAATTCTAATCAAACTTGCTTTCGCTGTGACAATTAACAAGTTTCAAGATCAAACCATTCCAAATGTGAGAATCTATTTACCAGAGCACATATTTACACATGGTCAACTTTACATTACTCTTTCACGAGTCTGATTTTACCACAATATCAAGGTATTAATAGAAAATAACAACATTCATAGCAAAAAAGATGTTTATATAAGGAATGTTGTGTACAAAGAAATTTTATCTGACTAATAATATGGATAATAATTATAATTTATCTAAAAACTTATTGTTCAAGAAAAATAAAAAACATTCAAAAAAAACTATTATTAAGTGATGTAATAATGATAATGTACAAAGATAAAATACTAAAAATATATTTAATATGATGTAATAATATAATAATATAATTTAATATAACAAATAAATACAAGTATATTTAATACTATTTTTTACAAAGTCCAATATGATATAATATATGAAACAATAATACTACCATAAGATAAAAAATAAATCACAATAATGATACAAAAAAAAACTTACAATTGCTCTTCCTATTTAACATTAATAAAATTTGATATGCACGAACCCGAGTTATTACGCAAAAACCTTTTCATATGCTCCTTGCCCTTACTATGTAAATTCTTTCTTTTATTCTTACTCTTATAACCAATCCTTCTATCTTCTCCTGATTATAGTCAGTTGATTCATCACCCTCATTTGTAAAAGATTTATGATTCATATATTCAAGATCAGTCAAGTTTTTACAGATAAAATCATTAAAATTATTAATAAGTGAACATTTTTCCAAAAGAGAACAATTGGTTAAATCTGATCCAAACTCATTTACAAGATCACTTGAAGACCTTTTCATATGCTTCTTGCCCTTAATACGTAAATTTTTTCTTTTATTCTCACTACTTATAACTAATCCTTCTGTTTTTTTCTAATTATGATTAGCTAATTTGTTATCCTCTTTTGTAAAAGATTCATGATTCATATGTCCAAGATTGGCCAAGTTTTCACTGGTAAAATTGTCAAAATTATCAACATGTGAATATTTTTCTGAAAAAGAACAATTGATTAAACCTAATCTAAACTCATTTACAGGATCATTTGAATTAACTAAAATTCCATCTTCTAATCTTCTCCTAGAATTTTCAACGATATTTCAATAGGCTACCAAAAGTTTAGTTCAGACTGAATTCTTAGAAACCAATGAATCCTGGAACAAACTATTGTCAAAAAATCTTTTCCTAGCAACAAAACATGTGTTAACAAAATTGATATCTTTAGCATACACATAAAATTTGTTGTTAATTATTTCTATTTGCCCAACTACAAAAATTAATAACTCCTGAGGACAAATGATATCCTCAAAGACATTAAACATAAATTATATAACGAAAAAATGATCCTCATAATAAATTAAATTCTTGACCAAAGTAATTAGTTACTAACGTATTAATAACTATTTCGTCATTAATCTCATTTGGCATATCCTGAGGAACCTCAATCAAGGACACCTTCAAAGGACACTTATTAGATTCAACTACCTTATTAAGAATTGTTAAGTGCATGGATGTTGACACCATCATCTAATATTAATATTTTTAAATAAAAACTTTTAAAAAAAAATATTTAAAAAAAAAAATTCATAAAAATACCTTTAGTCTCTTATTTCTACAATAGAATTCAGGTACGATTTTTTTACCAACAGAATAAAATTTATCTTTTTCGAAAACTGTTTGAGAATCATGATCAATGTCATCTATACTCAAGGATACAAATAATGTCATCTCAAATATTGTGATCCTTCCACTCCACAGGATACGTTCTGAGAGTCTATACAACAAATAAATTTGTATCCTCTTTCTCTTGCTATCTTACATACTTAATTTTCACAATTATATCTATATAACTATACTTGCACGTAAAATTATTTTGGAGCCTCAAAATTAAAATTTCAGAAAAAAAAGTTGAATAGTTTTTTATAGAAGACGAAATTATTTTACTTAAAACCTGAAATTTTTTGATCGCCCAGATTTATTCTTTAATTGAATATACACATAACTGGATACTTTTTTTATTTCCATATATAGAATAGATTTTACATAAATCTTAAAAAGTTGAAATACCTCAAAAATTCAAAATCAATTTTGGAAACATGTATATACATAACAAAGTATCAGGTAAATTCAATTTGAGAAACATTAAAACTTTTATAAAATAACCTATATATAAACAAAAAATATAATATCATAATTCCCTAATTCAGTACACTAAACAATCAAATAAGACAAATGACAAATGATAACAAAAAATGTAACAATATCTCATTGTAACTACAATATTGTGGTGATCCAAATTGGTAATTAGGTGAAATGTCACAGGAGATAATAATTTGTGTCACTAGATAAACATTCAGGTAATTGTTATCTCACGTGAGATGACCGTATGAGGACAAAGGATGAAATATAAAGATAACTGCACAAAGATGAAGGATGACTGTATCAGGATAAATGATGAAATACGAAGATGAGAAGGATGAAGTAAAAACAAAAGAAAAAGTATAAATATAACCATTATCAGATGTAAGTTTTAAGGAGAGTGATAAGAATTCATTAATAGTTATTAGTTAATTAATTATTACTTAATATTACAGAATATATCAAAATATTTTAATTATTATTAGGTAGAAAAGTAAACTTACTTCAGGGACGGTAAAATAGACATCCTAATACATAATAATATTCCTGTTACTAAATTATACTTTACTTTTAAAAAACTTTATATTTTATATATTAATAAACTTACATCCTGTACTATAATATTGTGAAATATTATTAAATATTGTTTGATACTGTGTTAACTACTTTTATTTCACCTTACTCACTGTGTCTTCATGATTAATTAATTAATTATTTGATTATTATTATTATTTATTATATATTTATTATCTATTTCGAGATAGGCCAGTTAAATCAATTGTATTAGCTGTGACCTACTGGCAGATAGAGTGTATTATTATATTTGTGTGATGCAAACTTTGAGACTGATTTGAGAAAATGTTCAAAATACTCTACACAGTAATAACAATATTTCTCTCTAACCTATAAATTAGTTTATTAAATAACTAGTGCAATGGATGGTACTTTGTATCACCATTGTTATCCGTGTAAACCTTTTACAATTTACAAAGACAACGGGATAAAATAATACTAAAACTAATAAATAAAACTAAATATGACTATAAGTATTACTAATATCACGACAAAATTATCACCATACAAGGGTTTATACGTAGAAGGAATTATGTACGATCAATTATGAAAGAGGCATATTTACTATTAACAGTGGTATGAAGACTTGTTAATAGGAGCAACAGTTTATCAATTATCAAAAGAATACAATAAAC
>CAJVPK010000397.1:0-34981 GCA_910592015.1 Diversispora eburnea | reverse complement strand
ATTTTAAATATATTTTAAATATATTCTAATAATATTTCAATAATATTTTAATTATATTTTAAGTATTTTTTAAATATACGTATTTCTTATAGGGAGTGTAGAAATTGAATTAATTAATAAATATTTTACTAGTACAATAAAAGAAACTATATGTTTTTTTTTGTATTAAAAAAATATAATTATTAAAATGCTATTTTTTTGTAGTTTACTTAAAAAAGCTTTTGAAAAAAGTTACTTGAATAGATTGTAATTAGTGATTAACCATTTACTGTGATTGAGGAAAAGAAATTCAAACAGATAATAAAGTTATTATATAATGATGTATCAATACCTTCTGCTAAAACTATATGTCGTGATTTGACTTATAATTTTAAAAAAACAAAAAATAAAGTTAAACAGCAATTACAAATAAGTAATTTGTAAATAATTTTAATAAATTTTATACATTTATTAATATTTATATTATAAAAAATAGAAAATATCTAAATTTTCATTTACTATTGATGCTTGGACTAGTAAAATACTTTACCTTTCCTTGAAATCACTGTACACTGGATTGATCAGAATTAATAACTATTTAATTCTACTTTGAATTTTTTTCTTTTATCTGAACCATATTTAGGAGAAAATTTAGCTAAAAAATTTTTGAACATTTTACAAGATTTTAATATTGCAACAAAGGTAGATATTATTTATTTTATTTTTAAATTGTTTTATAAAATCTAATAATAATTTAAATTTTTAATTATAGTTGTTAGCAATTACATGTGATAATGTATCTAATATGGATATCATGTTATTTAGAATTTCTTATTCTTTAAGTAATTATAATATAACTTTTGATCCTCAACATCAACATGTCAGATGCCTGGTTCATATTATTAACCTTGCAGTAAAAAAAGCACTTAAAGATCTCAATATATCAGGATTAGATATTGATAAAAATATTCTTGAGGAAGAAATAGATGAAACAATGAAAAATTAAAAAATACAATATATAAGGTAATTTTAAGATAATTATTATGTAATTTATTTTAAATATTATTTTATAATAATCTGTATATTTTATTAAAATTTTAGTTAAGAAAACTGGTAATTAAAATTAGATCATCACCACAATGAAGAGAAAAATTTCATCAACAATGTTCTATAACAAATTTATCAATATTAGAATTGATACCAGATATTAAAACAAGATGGAATTCTACTGAGATCATAATAGAGAGAGCATTAAAACTACAACATATATATTTATTTTTAAATTTATTAATGTATAATATAAATAAATATTAAAATCTTATTTTTTTAAATTATATATTACAATATCAATAATTATTTATAGTTTTGATTTTGATCTAAATCCTTATTGACAAGGCTTCTTGCTAACAAAATGCTATAAAAAAACTCTAATGATATAATAGGCACTTCATAATATTTCTTCTTCTGATAAAGATCTTAAAAAATACATTATTTCTAATGATGAATAGGATTTCATTAAAGAAATACATAAATTATTAATGGTATGTAATTTATTTAATTTTTTGAAACATTTTTTAATATATAACTTAGATATTAATATTATTTTATTTTCTATATAGCCTTTCAAACAAGTCTCTAATTATATTACTGGTCAAAAATATTCTACTTTATCTTTTTCTGTACCTGTTTATAATTATTTATTGAATAGATTGGAAGAAGAAATTGATAACAATTCAAATCTTACAATTAAAAGAGTAATAAGATCTGTAGAGAAAAAAATTAAAATCATAATATCCTACTACTAATGGTAATGTGTATATAGTTGCTATAGTTAAATATATTTTATTTATACATTTATATTTTTAATTTTATTAATTACTTATTATTTACTTATTATTAATATTTTACTATTCAATTAAAGTTCTAGATCTTAGATTAAAACTACAATATTATCATGATAAGAAATGAAAGCAATTTTATATTGATGTTGCAAAAAGAACTGTAACTAATATTTGGGAAAATTACTATAAAAACAACAATGAAATTATAATTGAACCAAATAAAGCAGATAAACTTCTTGCTCATGTTTTCAAAAAACAAAAATATAATCAAGTGATGAATTAAAAAAATTTTTAAAAGAAGGAGTTATATCTTTTACAACAGATGTATTATCATGGTGGAAGGTATGTTTATTAAATTAATTATTAATTAAATTTATACAATATATTGTTTTTTATTAATTTTACAATTTTACATTATATTATTTCAGAGTCATGAAATACAATTTCCTTATCTTAGTAAAATGGCTAAAGATTATTTAGCTATTCCTACTACTAGTGCACCTGTAGAAAGAATTTTTTCTGGAAGAACAGATTTGGTTGTTCAAAGAAGATGTAGTTTAAAAGGAGAAACAATTCATGAAGCAATATGTCTCAAAAGTTGGTTAAAATCTGATCTTGAAGAAATTAATATAAAAAATTTAGAAAATTAATTTTAATTTTTTTTTTCAAATATAAAAAAATACAAAAATTAAACATGATGATTTTTTTATTATTATATTCTATATAATATTAAATATAATACATTTATTATTTAAATTTTATATATTTTCATTAATTTTCAAAAATAATAATAAAAATTTAATTCTTTTAATTTTATAAATAATTTTTTAATTATTGTTTAGTTCTTTATTTAATTAAATATATTAAAATTTGTAAATTCACATTAAAACTTATAAGTTTATATTAAAATTCAAGAGTTTTCATCAAAGTTTATAAGTTGATATTTGCATTAGACAAACTTTATCAAAGTAAATTTATATTAAGACTTGAGAGTTTATATTAAGACTTGAGAGCTCATATTAAGGCTTGAGAATTCATATTAAAGCTTGAGAGTTCATATTAAGGCTCAAAAGCCCATATTAAGACTTGAGAGTTCATATTAAAGCTCGAGAGCTCATATTAAGACTTGAAAACTCATGTTAAGGCTCAAGAGCTCATGTTAAGGCTTGAGAATTCATATTAAGGCTTGAAAGCTCAAGAGTCAAACCAAGCTCAAATTATATAGGCTTGACTTGACCTGAGTCCAATTTTTAAACTTAGGCTCAACCTAAGTTCAAGTTTTTTGAGCTTGACTAAGCTCGAGCCCTATAGGGCTCAACCAAATTCAGCTTACAGGAAGCTTTAGGTGTAACCATTCATGTGCGGTGGAGTATGAGATACTGGTTTTTTTTTCTATTTCAAGAATAGGAATCACCTCATCTTCAATAAATTTAACAAAATTACCAATTTTCAACTTGAACTTATACACATGTAAATATTCAATAACTTGTAACTTGAGATCTTCATGAAGAAGAGATCTAATCTTTGCATGATGACCATGTTTTGATATAATAATTACACCATTGTTAAGTCATTGATTTGTCCAGGAATGAATAAGCTGTGCCTGTCATGGACCTTTGTTTAAGCTTTGAGCAAGAAGATTGCTTGCATCTATCTTGGTAAATCCTCGATCCCAAACTAGATAAAGAAATTGACTTACAATTTGAAGTCAAAAATCTTTTTTTTTTCAATAAAGTATCCAGAGATTCTAAATAAATTTATTATCATTATCACTGTCAAACATGTAATCTGTATTGGATTCAATTACTGGAAAAATTTCAGCAATCTTCATAGAATCTGAAGTAGCTTTTCTCCAATAAGCCCTTTTATTACACAATGTCGATGGTGCTGTACCATTGTATACTGGTCCACACGAATTTTTAGCCTATACATTTGATTTTTTTGTATTTTTAATAAATTGTTCTAAAATATTTAGTTGTGTTTCTGGTATTTTATCTGTAAATTCGTCATTATCAAAGCGCGTTTCTTCACCTTCTATCCAAAAATTGCTAAACAATGATTCATTAAGCCTTTCAGTGTCTGATAATTTGCAACGTTTCATGATAGAATCCCGGGACTGTCTAGTGCGTTTGTTTAACTTTGGCATAATTATTTAAAAAAAAGACGAATAAAAAAAAAAACGGCGAAAAATCCATTTTCAAAATGATCAAACATCACATGTTGAATTTTAGCCAATAAAATGATCAGCATAAATTTCAGTGGTGGCTTAGTTATTTGATGTGACTAGACCGTTTGCACCATATATAATCACAATCTTTCTATAATCGCCAAATTTGATGTGTGATTATAGAGAGACCCGAAATTTGGTTTTTTTTTTTTTAAAAAAAACACAATTATTTATTTATTACAAGTCTAATTACATATTATTCTTAAAATAACAAAGACACTTTTGTTCATAAACATTGCAATGATCTACTCAGGGATTTACCGTGTTTCTACGTTCGAATCAATTTAGGCAAAAATTTTGTCTCCAAAAACTGTCGTTCAAGCAAAACCAAACTTTAAGATTATTACAAAAAAAAAAAAAGAAATTCTTTTTGGAGAAGTAAAGAAAAAAGATAATAATATTGGTTTGGAATCTGGTTACTGGTAAGTGGATAAATTTGGAAATTCATTTATTAATACGTGATGGCATTTTGTTACAACGAATAAATAAATAATTATAATGTTTTTTATTATTTCTTTTTTACAACTAATATTATGAATTTATATGAATATAATTTATGAAGAAAAGAAATAATAAAATGAAATAAAAATAAAAATAAAATTAAAAATTAGTAAATTTGGATATTTCAAAATGAATTAAAATAAATGTTATTAAATTACCTTGAATAACATCTTCATTTTCTATAATATGAGATAAACCAACTCTTTGTGGATTATGTTTGGCGGAAATCCCCTTTTTATAAAAGAAAAATAAAGAAAATTTAATTTAATATGCAAATTCATTTTTTTTTTTTTAATAATGATGTGACTTACCCAAACAAGGGCATATCTAAATTCATCAACTAAAGATCGGTGAACTGCATGACACTGATAAAAATCAAAAATTATTTATTTAAATAAAAATTATCAAATTAAATAAAAAATTAAATAAAATTAAAATAAAAAATTAATTAAATTAAATCTTAAGATTTAAATTTTTTATACAAACCACATGTTCAACGGTTGAACCTTTTCTAACAATAAGACCACCATCAAAATCAGGATATTCTCCTCTTTTCTTAGTATAAACTCTCAGCAGATTAAGATTTCTCCATATTTGATCAACTAGATAATCTAAATTTAAATCCATTTCACAACTTTTTTTTTTTTTTTAAAAAAAAAAATAATTAATAAATAATATTAACAAAATCAATAAAAAAGATAAATGAATAAAATTTACCTAATAGCAATGGAATTAGGTTCACGTGCCAAATGATCCAATTCTTCAATACTAATTGAATCAATTTTGTTGTAACACTTGGGAAATCAAACAAACCATTAAAATAAATAAGAAAAGAAATAATGAAATTAATCACAATAATAATTTACTTACATATAAACATTTTATATATTTACGATTCCCTAACACTACATCAATAAATTCATCAACCGTAATATCTTGACGTACTAATACTTCTGCATTGAAAATCTCTTTTTTTATTTAGAATAAAAAAAAAAAAAAAAAAACAAAAACAAATAAACGTTAGAGATAACATAAAAAAAAAATAATAATAACAATAATTTTCTTTCGAATAATAATAAAAGGATACTGTAATCATGTAAAATATGATAAACCATCTTTTCATTTAGATGAGTTAATTTCATGGTAGAATTAAATGCAATTCCCCCTCCCTTTTTCACCTACGAATTCAAAAAAAATTCAATAAATAATTTTTTTTTATAAAATAACAACAGCATATATATAATATATCTAATTATATCTAATATATCTTTACTTTAAAATAAACATTTGGTTTGTCTGTATTCAATCTAATCCCTACAGCTTCCAATTCACGTTCCAATAAAGTTCTAAATAATATTGATTTTTATTAATAAGTGTAAGGAAAAAAAAGTAATATATAAATATCTATAAAAAAGATACCTTTGTTGACCACTTTTAGTAGCATCCAACATCATCAATACTAAATCTGCTGTTCTCGCCACTGCAATAACTTGTCTTCCTCGTCCTTTGCCTATTATTATTTTATTATTATTTTATTATTATTTTATTACTTATTTTATTACTTATTTTATTATTATTTTATTAATTATTTTTATTATTTAACTCAATAAATAAAAAGTACAAGATCTTCTTCTATGCCCTATCAATAATTTCCAATAAATTTTACCTTGAGCTGCTCCTTCAATAATACCCGGTAAATCTAATAATTGTATATTTGCTCCATTATGTTCAATTTTACCAGGTATACACGTTAAAGTAGTAAATTCATATGCTCCAGCTTCAGAATGAGTTTTGGTTAATTTATTTAATAACGTGGATTTTCCCACTGATGGAAATCCAATTAAAGCAACTCGAGCATCACCAGATTTCATAACATCGAATCCATCTCCCTGAATTTTTTATATAAGAGTCAGCCAGATTTATTTTATATATAAATATTATCGATATATATATATATATAGTAAAGTCACTAACACTAAAGAATGAAAATCTATATATTTCTAACCTTCGCTCCACCTGACTTGGTAGGTTCAAGAAGTTGTACTCGATATTTTGCTAATTTGGCCTTTAATAAACCAAGGTGATACTCGGTGGCTATATAAGTATCGTTAAAACATATCAATTATAACCTAATTATATCATAATCATAACTTTAATTATAACAATTTAGAAATAGAATATAAACCTTTATTCTTTTGTGTTCTTGATATTTCTTTTTCGATTTCGGAAATTTTTTCTGTGATACCCATGTTTTTTTGAAAAGTTTAAAAGTTTTGAAAAGTGAAAAGTTTAAAGATGTAGATTTTCATTTGTTAATTTCTAGAAGATTCTTTAAATGATCATCGGGAAGTTTTTTTTTTTTTTTTTGTATAAAAAAAATTAATTTGATAAAAAACGAAAAAAAATCGATATCTCGAACGAACAAATTTTATCAAGTTTATCGAAAAATTTTTTAAAGGATGAAGCACCTTGCCGCTTATTTGCTGCTTAACTTAGCCGGGAAAACCCCCAATGAAAAGAATATTAAATCTCTTCTTGATACTGTTGGTATTGAAGCAGATTCTGATAGAATAAGTGATCTATTAGCTCAATTAGACGGTAAAGATATAAATGAGGTTTGTATTAAAAATTTTAAAATTCTATAAAATCCTTCTATAATATTCTTTCTATAATATCACCGAAACATATGTTATGACATAATACGTTGAGATATGATAACGTTAAGATATATTTATTGGATGTATTTAATTCGAAACATTTTTTTTTTAATTTTTTCTTTTTCTTTAAATAAATAGTTGGCTGCCATAGGATCGACGAAACTTGCAACTGTTCCAGCTGGTGGAGGTGGTGTTGTTTCAGGAGGTGGTGGAGCTGCTGCTTCAGGTGGAGCTCCAGCTCAAGAAGAAAAGAAAGAAGAAGCTAAAGAGGAAGAAAAAGAAGAATCTGATGATGTATGTTTTATTTTCGTTTATTTTATTTAATTTTTATTTAATACGTTGTTTTGTTGTTATTATTTTTTTTTTTTTTGAATTCATTATTAAAGTTCATTTGTTGAATCCATCGTTGTTGATTTTCTCATATTTACTAATATAAAATTATTCATTATTATTCTCATTTAGGATATGGGCTTTGGTCTTTTTGATTAAGAATAAAAATTGTTACTTTGAATATCTAAATTTGAATTTGAATTTAAATTTGAATTTATATTTTGAATTTATATTTATAAATTTATATTTATGAATTTTATTATCCATTTTTTTTAAAAAAAAAATCAAAAAATCGGTAACTTAATATAATAAAGTCTTTAATTTTTTATTCAAGATTCTTTTGGGAATACAATAATGAATATATTATATCCATTAAAATTTATTGTTCATCATCAACTTGTACAGTATAACAATAACAACCAGTTTTTATTGATATGTAGTTATAATATATTTGCATCACGTGAAAGCGTACTAATTTATATACACGTGTCTCTACGTTTTTTTCAAGAAATATCTTTATACAACACTTGAATTTTCGAAATTTTACATATATTTTTTTTTGTCAGTTATAATTTGATAAAGAAAACAACAATAATGTCAGCACCATTGAAAAAAAGACGAATTTCAACTTCTCCATTTGACGGTAAAAATAAAAATTCGTGACAGTGTTATATATATTTAAAGTCCATGAAAATAATGAAATATAATGTTAACTTGATAATTATAATAACCATATCATATCGTGTGAAGAACGTCGGGTTAGCATCAATGAACCACTTAAAAAGGTTCGTCACGGTTTCTATGGTTTTTTATTTATTTATTTTTGCATTCAATTTCATTATTATTATTTTTTAATATAGATCAAACAGGAGAATATCAATAATAATGTTTCTCCTGGGGGAAACAACAACAACAATAATAATTTAAAGTCAGAACCTTTCTCACCGAAAATGTCTCAACAACAACAACAAAGTAAAGCTAGTGGTAGTGGTTCTTCTCCTTTCACAACTCGTCAAATTGGAAATACAGGTTCTAATATTACACATTCGTCTGGTCAAACTATTAATACTACTAGCAACATCCTTCCCGTATCTCCAGTTCTTTTAATTGATAATATTGAATCATTAACTTCTTCTACTACTTCCACTTCAAAAGGGAAAGGTAATAGTAATAATAATAATAATAATAATAGTAGTAGTAGTAGTACTGGTATTCATGTACAACAAAGTTCTGCATCAGCTTCAACTTCCTCTTCACAACAACAAGATAGATATCAACAACAACCAATACAAGAAACACAACAATTATCATCACAAGAATTGATGATTAGATTGACAAAGAAAGAAGAAGAAATTCAAAATTTGCTAGTAATTATTTATTTGAATTATTTTAAATTAAAATCAAATTAAAAAAATAAAAATTAAAAAAATTAAAGGAAATTAAGCAACTTAATTTTTGTTTTTGTTTTGTAGGGTGAACTTCAGAACCTTTCTCAAACACTTACACCAGATTTTACATTTGATCAATCACTTCGTAAAAAATTTCTTGATCCGGCAATTAACGCGTTATTTCGTACTATGAAAAAGGAATTGGAAGATAAAGACAAGATGATTGAAAATTTACAAAGTGAATTAGATGGTGTTAAGTTTACCACAAATAGGTTCGGTCACCACATTTTTTTTTTCTAAAAACATTCCTTTTAAGATTTCTTTAAACATCGACTTTATTTATGTATATTACAGTATTACTGGACAAAAGCTTGTTGCAAAATTAAAGGCATTACAGGAAGAGAATGAGGAATTAGGAAGACAACTTCGTCAAGGTCGTGTAGAACAATATGAAGTTGAAATAGCCATGCAACGAAAATTGATTAATGAATTAAAACATGGAGTTGAAGGTACTAAAATAACATTTCATATATATATATATATATAATATTTCAAATCATTTAAATTATTTCACATTATTCCACATTATTTCTCGTGCATCCACATAAAAAAAAAAACATGAAATAACATTTTATTTACACACAGAATATGAAAGTAAAATTATTACTTTTGATTCAGAAATTGAACACCTTCAAGATTTAATATTTCAAATACAATCAAAGTTGAAACAATATCAGAACAAATATGGTCCATTAGTACCAGAAAATAATAAAGAGAAAGAGAATGTTTCAAAAATAGCAACAACTACAACAAATAATAATACATCAAAATCAGACATTGGGGCTGTTACTGAAGAAATAAAAAGAGACGTTCATTCACAAAGAATGGATGAAGGCTAAAAAATTCGAACATTATATAGAATAACACTTTTACTACTGTATTTAAAAACATTTCAATTTTTTTTTTTTTTTTTTTTTTATTATTACTGTCAAATCAATTAATTAATTTAATATTAAAAAAAAAAAAAAAAAATTCATTTTGAAAAAACATTTTTATTTTATGAATATATTTCTTATTTTTAAATATTTATATTTTTAAAAAATAATAATATTCAAAAACAAAAATTTCATCCATCCAAGTCCAAATTCTTTACAATCTCCAAAAATTCATCATCGGACATCGTCTCCGCCCTTTTTAGTACATTATAAAATACTACTGCATGTTTAATTTTCTCTGTGTAAAACCATATACGACCATTCAATCCAATTGCAATATGAGTTTCGATATTTTTTTGAGCCAATTTCTTGTCAAGTATTTCTATTATTTTTGTTTCTAGTGAAAATAATCTATTATTTATTAAACAATTATAAAATGAAAATATTAAGCGAGAATATCAAAAAAATATAAAATGCATATATGTATATATTATTAAATTAAATTATAAAAAAAATTATTTTTCTTTTTTTTTTTAATTCAGGGAAATATTCTTTATACCAAACTTTTTACCTACCTTACACCTTACCTTTAACACTTTTACTTCAACAAGCTTACTTTAAAAGCACGCTTACTTCACAATGTTTACCTCAATTTTTGCCATCGATGTTAAAAAGAGTAGAAAATAAAATATTATTACTAACCTTCGACAATATCTCAAAGAACATTTCAATATAAATCCTTTTTTTAATTCTCCATATACAACATCAGCTTTATTAGTCGAAGGATTTTTGCAATCGATCTCCGGATCAATATCTCTATTTGCTAATGAAATGCGCGCATATAACAAATCTCCGATCTAAACAAAATAGATAATTATATATTTATATATATATAATAATAATAATAATAATAATAATAATAAGTACTTATATATAATGAAGAGTTATTTACATTCAAATTTGGTCTATTTTTTTTGGTCGCATTGTCAAACGCTAGAAAAGGTAATAAAGCTTGATGTGCACTTCCAATATCTACTCGATAAACCTCACCTATTTTACCTATAATTCTACCAACTACATTTTCTCCCGTAGCTGGAATATACTGATAAAATTTGAAAATATTTAAAAGTAAAGAAACAAATTAAAGAGATATTTTATTAAAGAAATTTATCAAACCGAAAAATAGAACTATATATAATCTATTATAAATGATTGATATAAATTATAAAAAAAAAAAAAAAAAAAAAAAAAAAAAATTTATACTCTTTTCTGATCCGAATCAATGAACCAAGAGTTTTCTTTTCTCTTAAGAACACCTGCTTTAGTACAAATTATTGACTCCTCATTTTGCATTAAACCTGGTCCAAGAATAATTTCGTCTTTTTCTGATTCTACATATACTAAATCTCCGGGAAGTACTGTTCGAACACTTTGAAATTCCATTATCAGTTATTATTCTAACAAATCTAACAAATTTATATTAGCAGATCCATGTACTACCATGGCTATTTTTAATTAGGAGACGCGATTTTTTTTTTTTTTTTTATGTAATTCGAAAAATTCGAAATGAATGAGTGAACCTAATTAAATTCATTAGGTAATTTCTTTCTTTTACTCTTTTAAATTTGAGTATTTGGAAAACGAAAAGGAAATTGTTTATATAGCACCACTTTTTAATTCAATAAAATCACGAGTAATACGAGTAATGAATATGTGTATTATTTTATTTAATCAATATAAATTGTTATTTTCCCCCACCATACATTATATAAAAGAAGATCAAAGAATAAAAGAATTAATTTCTCTCCATTCACTTTATTTATTTCTTGTAAGCTTCAGAAAAGTATTCTTCAGGTTTATTGGGTTTGATTGTCTGACAAAAAAAAATTTTTTAATATTATTAAAATTATTAAAAATTATTAATCCAAAAGAGGGGTGTCAAATATATATATTATATACCTTTGCACCAGCTTTCCAATTAACGGGACAAACTTCGCCATGTTTATCAGTAAATTGTATGGCATCGACGAGTCGAAGGACTTCATCAACGTTACGTCCTATGGGAAGATCTGAAAAGAAATAATTAAAAAAAAAAAGGTTAATGGCATTTCTTACAATAGAAAAATGATATGAAAAAATAAGGAGGATAAACTTACCATTAACAGTGATATGACGCAAAATGCCTTTATCATCAATGATGAACAATCCCCTAAGTGAAAATCCTTCTTCCTCAATGAGGACACCATATTCTTTAGAGATTTTGTGATTTCTATCGGACAAGAGAGGAATATTTAAATTTCCAAGACCCCCTTCATGCCTTGGAACATTAATCCACGCTCGATGACTATATAAATAATGTAGAAAGATAATATAATTGATAATTTTAGAAAATAATTGAGATAAATTTATTTGTAAATATCAAAAACAACTTTTAATTAACTTGAAAGAATTACTCACGTATTTTCACTGTCGCAAGAAATACCTAAAACTACTGTGTTTCGTTTTGTGAATTCTGCAACACGGTCCGAAAAAGCGATAATCTTTTGAAAATAATTTTTATGAATTTTTTATTTTATTTTAAAAATGGTAATTAGAATGTTATGTTATATATGTTATAGTCGAACGTCGAACGAAATAACTCACCTCAGTTGGACAAACAAGTGTAAAGTCCTTTGGATAAAAGAAAAAGACAACAACTATACAAACAAAGTAAATTCAATAAATCAAATAATTAAAATATTTAATTTTATATATTAATAAAGATAAAATCGCGAATATACATTTTCCTTTATAATCGTGAAGTGAAATATCTTTGAATTTGCCGTTTTCAACAGCGCGAGCAGTAAAATTAGGAGCGGGTTTGCGAACAACAGCAGACATTTAAACAATTATTATTCTACCAAATTTTTAACAAATTTATATATATTTACATAAGATCTACGTGCTACCATGATATCTTTGATGTCTTTCCAAACTTCGACAATATATGACTTGCTATTATATTCTATTTCAATTAACAGAGAAAGAGACGCGTAACGAATTATATTTTTTTTATGTAATTCGAAATTATTAATTCACTTGTGATGAATGGTAAAAATTACGCATAAAAAAATTTTATAAATGGTTTCAAAAAATGTAGAATTATTAGATCAAGAATTATTCAAATTCTCTTTTGAAGCATAGTTATAGTATATATTCTCAGTTTTAACGAAATGATTGAGTGAAACCAATTAAATTCATTAGTATATTTCTTCCTTTTTTTTACACTTTCAAATTCGAATATATGGAATACGAAAAAGAAATTATTTATATAACACTATTTTTTTAATGCAACACGAATAATGAATATTTAATCAATACAAATTGTTATTCCCCCCCTCATACATTGAAATTATAAAATATATTATATAAAAGAAAATCAAAAAATAAAAGCATAAATTTCTCTCTATTCATTTGTTTATTTCTTGTAAGCTTCAGAAAAATATTCTTTAGATTGACCGGGTTTGATTGACTGCAAAAAAAAAAAAAAAATTATTATTAATTATTTATAAATTATTAAAAATTAGAGGGGTGGCAAATATATATATATATATTATATACCTTTGCTCCAGCCTTCCAGCCTATAGGGCAAACTTCGCCATGTTTATCCGTAAATTGGATGGCATCGACGAGTCGAAGGACTTCATCAACGTTACGTCCTATGGGAAGATCTGCAAGAAATATTAATAAAAACACGATTAATTGAATTTCTTACAATAGAAAAATGATATGGAAAAAATAAGGAGGATAAACATACCATTAACAGTGATATGACGCAAAATGCCTTTATCATCAATGATGAACAATCCCCTAAGTGAAAATCCTTCTTCCTCAATGAGGACACCATATTCTTTAGAGATTTTGTGATTTCTATCGGACAAGAGAGGAATATTTAAATTTCCAAGACCACCTTCATTTCTTGAAGTATTAATCCATGCTCGATGACTATATAATAATGCAGAAGACAATATAATTAATAATTTTAGAAAATAATTGAGATAAATTTATTCGCAAATATCAAACAATTTTCTATTAACTTTGGTAGAGTTACTCACGTTTCTTCACTGTCGCAAGAAATACCTAACACTTCCGTATTTCGTTGTTTGAATTCATCAACACGGTCCGAAAAAGCGATAATCTTTTGAAAATAAATTTTTTAATAATTTTTTAAAAAATGGTAATTAAAATGTATGTTGCAGTCAAACGAGATGACTAACCTCAGTTGGACAAACAAGTGTAAAGTCCATTGGATAAAAGAAAAAGACAACAACTATACAAACAAAGTAAATTCAATAAATCAAATAATTAAAAATATTTAATTTATATATTAATAAAGATAAAATCGCGAATATACATTTTCCTTTATAATCGTGAAGTGAAATATCTTTGAATTTGCCGTTTTCAATACCGCGAGCAGTAAAATTAGGAGCGGGTTTGCGAACAACAGCAGACATTTTTTTTTTTTTGAAATTGTTTAATTGAAATTATTAAAATTTATTAAAATTTTGAAAATTTATTAAGTTGAAATTTATTTATTTGTTTTTTGGTTGAGGGTAAAAAAAAAAATTAGCCATTTTATATCTATCATCAAATCCGATTAATGATACTTAATAGAGTTAGGGCTTGAAAGTGCTAGAAATTATTTTAAATTATTTAATTAATTTGTAATATTACAAAGACAAATATAAGAATTAATTCAGAATGAATAAAAATTTAGTAATCCGTTATTACGTACATAAAGGAAGAGAAAATTGTTCTCTCTCTTTTTTTTTTTTCTTTACCTTATAGACTGAAACATTTCCTATCAAAATCCATCTTTCTTTCAGTTCCCTGCGTCATACGTATAAGCCTTAGCTGATTAATCATATGGTGATTATTTAGTTTATTTGCATTTAGTTTTGTGAATTTGTACTAGAACGCTAAGTGTGAATATGAAAATGCCAAAACGTGAATTTTTGTTTTAATAATGAAAATCATTCCTTAATCAAGTTAATAGGAATTTATTATTATTATTATTATTCATTAATAGAATGAAAAAACTTTGGGAATTTTTTGTTATGTAAATAATTTTATTCTATTTTATAATTAGCATCTTTTTTAAGTATTAGTAATAGAAACTTGAATAAATAATAACGAGTGTCCGATCAAACTACTCTTCTTTTTTAAACCTTGTTGCGCACATTTATGACACCATACCAAATTATTATTTGATTAATTGCTATCTTAAGTGTTAAAGTGTTATTGCCAATTATCACTTATCTCACGAATAAGAAAAGTTCCTTAATTTTTTATAAGTTTCATTAAATTAACAGACAATAGTGCGGCGAAAAGCAAAAATCAATTAGAATAATTATTCACGGAAAAGAGTATTTTAAATTTTATTTCGTTATAATTTACAGCAACGAAATAAAGTATTATAGTTTATGATATATCGAGAATGAAAAATTGCAATTACTATAATACCGATCATAGTTGGTAAAACACGAATAAACTACCCATGAAACATATGATTTAAATCTTTTCTTTATATTATTAAAAATCATGAAAAGCTCCATTGGCTATTAAGTATGGTATAAAAAAAAACTAAGACATTTTTATAAAAAATTTATTAATTTAAGTGAATTTTTGCTTTAGAAATGTGACAGTCCAACTCGCAAAATTCAAAATAAAATATCCTGAAGTCTTCAAGAATTATACAATTATTTGATTAATATGAGCATTTGGAACGTCGATGTGAATGACAACAAAACATCTTAGCAGAAAATCGCTCCTTGCTACGGAAATCTAGTTCAAAAGAAAGAATTAGCACGCGAGCCTAATAATGGTGTTAAGAAACTTTTTTTATTATTACTATTTTTTATTATTATATTATATAAATAATTATTTGTATGTAATATTCGCGATCTTTTATTTATTTTTTGCGAGATGATCTTAAAATGTTTGATTCAAACATCTTAATCGGTCATTGACAAAAAGTAACATAATGCTTTTTAACGGAAACAATAAAAAAATAGAAACTGAATAAAGAGCGTTTGTAAAATAATGGAATACTGTACGTGTTATTAAGAACTAAATTCGGAAGGCATTTTTATTATTATACTGTATATAATGCGATCTTTTATTTATTTTTTACGAGATGATTTGATTCAAACACCTTAATCGGTGCTTTTTGACAAAAACAATAAGAAGTAGAAACTAAATAAAGAACGCTTGTAAATAATGAAACACTGCACGTGTTATTAAGAACTAAATTCAGAAGGCATTTGCATATATATTTTATATATAAAATATTATAAAATTTACTTTGAAATATGTCAAACGAAAAAAAAAAAATTTCAGTTGAAGAAAAATGACCCACCAGAGGATACTTCTTCAATAACAAGTTCCATAGAGAAAGATTCATGGTTCTCAATAACAAGTTCCACAGAGAAAGATTCACGGTTCGGTTGTTACATGGCGATAAGTCCAGACGGTCAACAAATTGTAACTTTTAAATTAATTATTAATTAAAAATTAAATTATTATGTCGATTATTTCTTTTTATCTTTAGTAAATAATTAAATAAAAAAAATTTTTTTAATAAAATTTTTTTTTTAATAAATCTTTAAATAAATCTTAATAATTGCTATATAAAATAATAGAAGAGAAAGAATTTAAGTTATATGATATTACGGATTTTAGTAAATTTTCTACATTAAAATTTCGATCTGATATAATTTATGGTAAACAATATTGTTCTAATTGTATAGACGATGATAAGAACGAACGCCTTGTTGCTTTATCTTGTTTTGATGCAAAAGAAATGCTTTACAAAATGCAAAAGAAATGGCTTTACAAAACTCTTAATCAATATGATGGTGACGAAAATAATTCGATAGAAGTGACAAAAATAATTTGAAAGAATTAGGTGATGAAAACAACTCGGTGATAAAGTTAAAAATCAATCTCAAACGTGGGTTATTTCTACTACATAGAAAAGTGAAATACATACTTCTTTAGAATCAATTAGTGGTGTTATAAGATTTCTTGATAATGATGTTAAAATATCGGGATCTAAACTATTAATAAACAAAACAGTAATCATAACAGTTAATGCATCAGGAATTTACAAACAAACTTTAAATAATGATAAAATGATATAGAACAAGACTTTCAAAGACAACATCAATTTTTAAAGCCATCAATTGCCAAGATTGAACGATTCAAATTACATCAACAACTTTCAATTAGTCTTTCACGTCTTTCATGTTTAGATCGTGAACAAAAATTAGAGCTTTTGCACACGAGTATTATTAAAAATCATACGTTGAAATGTATAATCTAATTACTGGTGATTTAGAGATGTTATTTGAAAGTCAGCAGATCCCGACATAATTTTCTGAATGAAGGAATTTTAGCATTTGTCTGGGAACCATGCGCATTACATTATACTTAATGGAAAATGGTTACCACCAAACATTGGAGAAGGAATTTATAAAATTTTGGCTATAGATTTTATTGATAATAATAATAAACTTTTAATAGTTCTTGAAGAACAACATCAGGTGGGATTTCTATACAATTATTCGTAGTATGGAATTTATTTACCACATTCAAAGATCCCATACGTCAGATTAATTATTCCTCTAAAAATAGATGCCACACATCGATTAATAAATTCTCATAGAAAGATATTAGGGGTTAAATAGGGTGTGACTTCGATTAGAAATTCTCCATCGAAGGAAATGACAGAAATTAAGATTAATAACTAGCCATTTATTTTTTTTTGGCATAAATAAGATTGGAATTGACAATAGTAAATTTATTTTTATAATGATTACCGATAAAAATAAAAATAAAATTTTTTTATATAAAAATCGCTTATATTTATTTTTAAGCGATAAAAATAGTAAAAAAAATTAATTATTTACTATTTTCCATGTGATAGTAAAAAAATAATTTTTTTTTTTACTATTTTTAATAAATTTATTTTTATATTGATTATCGAAAATAAATTTTTTATAAAAATAGATCTATTAAATAGTAAAAAAAAAATTATTTTTTTACTATCGCTTATTTAAAAATTTCAGAAATTATATAAACACCCGCTATTCTTTGGTTGGCGGGTGGGTGGCGGGTGGGTGGAGGGTGGGTGGAGGTTATTCTTCTAAATGGTCATGATCATGTACCATGTATATAAATTCTTGACCTTTTTTTTCCATTTCGGGTCACGAAAATCTTCCCAAAAAAGAGTATTATTGGCAAGTTATTGAACTTAAGAACTTACCAATACTCACCAATTGGGTGAAGGTATTTTTTGCCGTGACTTCACCGAAAAAGGAATAACAATAGGGTAAAAATCTATACTATGATGATTATGATTAACAGAAAATCAAATTATGCAAAGTGTTGAACCATGTAATTCAAAAAAGGATTCTCGCCGATTATCCGTTCTACTAAAGAAACTTATTATTTTTCATAACACTGTACAAATATGGAAATGTTGCAATAAAATAAAGATAGAAAAATTAATCGAGTACGGGTATGGGTACTAGAATATATTTGGGCATAAAACTAGATCAACATGATCGAGATCGGTACTAGAATATATTTGGGCATCTAAAAATGTGGGATCTATCGGATTACAAGTACAAGAATTGAAGTCAGAAAACGAGAATTTGTGTTAAATCTTTTAATACCTTCAGCCAATATTCAATATTCTGCAGTAAAATCAATGATGATAATATGTTGGCCAAGTAATACAAATGTTCTTGAAGAGCATGTCGAACACTTTATGTATTAGAAGAGAAGAAACATATTGTAGCAGGTCATAATAATACTCAACGATTTGAAAATTTAATTAAATGTACTCGAAGATTAGTACATTACAAACTAAAGAATATTTAGATTAACAGATATTCTATATCCAATTATGAAATATCTTATTAAAGGTCATCAAGAGAGTTTAATCAAATATATTTTAAATAAGATTAATGGAAAGAATAGTAATATTCATATCCCAAGGTTATATAAATGGGTGAAAGAAGAAGATAATGATGAATCGGTGAAAGTAAAAGATAATGAGAGTTAAAGTTAAAATCAGAGTTAAAATCAAAGTCAGATTTACATTATGCCATTTTATATACTTAACGAAGAGTTGGTTTAAAATATTTGATAGATTACTGTAAGCAAAGCAATCCCTTTACTTTATGGGATTATGGATTAGATAAGTTAATTTCTTTTATCACTATCAAATTACATTAATTAATTACTATAAATTACCAAATTAATTAATTAAATTAAATTTTTTATTCTTTTAATTTTTCAAAAGGTGAATTAGTTCAAGATTTATTCAAAAATCCATGTTTTGAAATTTCTGAAGCTTACACTCCACCATTAAATATTAATCCTTTTGATCAAAACGAAGGAAATAATACATCTGTGATATGTTCTTTGGTAGTAAAACCATATCTTGCATTATCACAATCAAAAATTATTAAACTATGGTATTTCATAGTTAGGTCGCTTTTGTCTTTCATACTTCACATAGTGATCGAAAGTTTATAAGTTCCTTTATCTGATTTTACGGAAGATCTTGAAAATTATTCAATTTTTTTTGGTTTCTTTGACCATTTTTTTTTTTTGCCACGTAGAAAAGTTTTTAATGATACTAAACAAATGAGTCCTTTCCTTCGTGTTATTCATGAAGAGAAAGGTTATGAAATCCATCAGACACCTGCAATTATGGCAGTTTTAAATTTTAAATGGCAGCTACCTGTCCCATATTTTATTCGTTATATAATTTTATACACATTTTATACTATTTCATATTCTACTCCGCTTTAGCCTACCCCATATTTTTGATCACCTGTATGATTATGGACCAATAAAATTGATGAATTCAAGAGTGAAGTCGATTTTTTGTTAAAAAAAATAGTTTTTATTTTTATGAAATAAAAATATTGGCAAAACAGTGTATAAATAAAAATAAAAATAAAATAAATCATAAAAGATAACTATTAGAAAACATTTACTTTATTCTAAATACTATAGGTCCACCTTGGTTCACTATCAGCAGCTAAAAATAGTGAAATCGTGCTTCTTTTCATCCTTCATCTTCTCCTTTGATTTGTGATCTGTACCACTTAAAATTTTTCTTAGATAATCCTTATCTTCGGAAGTTAAAATACACGTGAAATATAAAATTCTTATAAAAGAATAATTTAAACTTATCATACTTAAAAAGAATATGGACATCAGGATTTCCATCTTTCTTTTTATCTTCCTTTTCAACCAGCCCGAAAAAAAGAAAAAAAATGTAAAAATATGTGTCGCAGGATAAAACAAACGTCTATATCCATCAAGTTTACTAGGACGTAACAAAATTTGATGCACGAAATAACAATATACCATCCCACAACCACCAATGACTGAAATACAGTATAATATAACAAAATTTTTTGATCAAAATTATAATATTGATCACAATGATCATAATCGGGATCTCTATCAGATATTTCACATTGCAATGTTGTATTATAACATCTAATCCCTTCATTTATTTTAGTACAATTATTATCCTTTAAGCTCTTGCAAGCTTTTTGTCAATATCCACTAAAGCCTTGTTCTTCAAAAACAACATAACCCGAACCAGTAAGATCGCAACTCTTTTCAAATATAATAGCACATTCTTTAAGAATATCGCATTTAGATGTCTTTATTATGAAAGAAAGGTTAAAATAAACAAGAACCACCACAGATAAAGAAACAATTATAATAATTAAAAAATGTCTGGTGGCCGCGTTTCGTAATTTCTTAGTCTGATGTTTAATTTCCTCGCGAATTTTATCCAGACGATCATCCTTAATAAAGTCAATACTGCACTTGATATTAAAAGTATCCGGTAAATCACAAATTTTGTCCACATCTTTTTTTTTTGATCTCATATCAAAAATAACCGCCTTTAAGCCAAGAATAACTGATGAAATACTAACAAAACCTGTTATACTATTCTTTATAATATCGAGGACTTCAGAAACAGTATTATAACCGGAACAAATGAGAAAAAAATCCAAATAATGGCACCAATAAAAGGCAAAAAGCTTAGAAATGAATATTTCCTAATTACTCTTGTTAACGAATTATTTTCAGTGGAAATTTCATGTATAATAGTTAACCACCTTTTTCTCTCGTTGTTTTTCTCAGGACTTTCAGGACTTTCAGGACTTTAAGGATTTGCAGTATCTATAGAATTTATATTAATAACATTTGGCATTTTTATGTTGTATTTCTTTGTTTTTCAAGTCAACGTTTATTTTCGTCGTATTTATATAAAACAAGAAATTTGATGAGAACAATATTAAAAATTATTTATATAGTTTGGCAACAATTTATTATAAACATGTGCATTAAATAGAATTTCTAAACGAAAGTGAGTGCATCAGTTCTATCAATGTAATGACTTTCTTATCTGTTACTAGTAAAAATTGAATGTCAATGGCATTAATAGTATCTAAAAATTATTGTATCGCATATGGGCACATAAATGGTCAACCAAAAATTGTCATTGACATTCTAATATATTATCTTCGAAGTCTGAGAACATTATTCCGGTTTTCAGGTAACCCAATAGTTTTTATGAGATAAATGCAACAGGACTCCGAGTAATCTATATTATAGTGATTGTTTATTTTATTTGCTTAAAATACCATTAGGTGATTAAGTTTACTTAACGGTTATTATTTTTATTCTAGTCATATGATTAGAATGAGTATTTTTGTATGGATAATTTTTTATATGGCACTTACCGGAAATTTTTCTAATTAATAAAGGATCCATTGCATATGATCAATATTTAAAAAAAATGAGTAAACCTTCATTATCTTACAATAAAGATCCAAATATTTTTCACAATAAACTTTAAATTTACATTCAAATTAAAATTAAATACTTTCTCTTGTAATTCTTGTAATATCTTAAAACTTTAATCTATTTATTAAATAATTTGAATTATTTAATTTTATAAAAATAATAATAATACCTTAAGAATTTTAAACAAGATTATAAATTTTTATATTTCATTTTCCCTTTGACTGTAAATTAACAAATTAAAATAATTAAAACTGATTATTTAATTCTTGTATTACAGATCTACACAAATGTTGTGTTATAATACCATGACTTTTCAATGACCATTTTAGTATAATAAACAAATTTTTTTAAGAAAAATATCTAATATTGTATATATATTTATAAGCTAATTAAGATAACACAAAAAGGTAATTATACCCGTGACCTAATCCTAACTTTGACCAATAACAACCAGAAGTACGAATTTTGTGGCTATTTTTGTAAAATCGTTATGTACAGTTTATCCGTACAGTTTATCGTCATACCTGTCATTACCTAAATTTAGGGTATGTATGGAATGTAAAAGTTCGTTACCACCTGATCGTACTGTATTGTTTCACTATCATTTATTTAGTTAATTTAGTGACTTGTCATACGAGCGATCATAATTTAATATGTAGATCAAAATCTAGACTTTCCCTATGCTATTAAACGACTTCTCTATTTTCTTTCATTATTATTATTATTAAATATCTAATATCTAATATGTCGAATAACAATAATAATAACAATAATAATAATAATATTAAAGTTTCTAAACATCCACTTATTGCTCATAAATTATCAATTCTTCGTAATAAAAATACCAAGTCTAAACAAGTCAGGGAACTTTTAAAAGAAATTGGTCAACTTCTTTGCTACGAAGCAACCCTTGATTTACTTACTATAACTTCGAAAACTGTAAGTTCTACATATGTATATTTTTTTTATGAGTAGTTTCTTATAATTCCTTTTGGACCATTTTTTTTAGTTATTATATGAGTTAATGGTAGGATTATATTCTATTTTTTTATATTATTAGTTAGAAAGTCCTTTGGGAGAATATACAGGAATTGAATTAAATCCAAAGATCGGACTTGTACCTATTTTGAGATCTGGTCTTAGCTTTGTTGAAGGTTTATTATCATATCTTTACTAGTTATTTTACTGGTTATATATTTTTTTTCTATTAACTGATTTTATTAGTTAGCTTTTTTTATCTACGACCGAGAAAAAAATGATTAAATGAATAAAATCAATAAAAAATATAGCATTCCAAGAACTTATTCCATCTGCTAGAGTTTTACATCTTGGAATTTTTCGAGAAAAGGTAATAAAATCATCATCATCATCATCATCATCACCATTATTATTTATCAATTATTTAATTTATTTCAGAATTTTATTCGTTATTATTATTATTATTATTAGGTTTCACTTCAACCAGTAGAATATTATAATAAATTACCTTCCGAACCTAATGTAGATCAAGTTATAGTTTTAGATCCTATAATTGCTACAGGAGGAACAGCCATAGCAACAATTGGAATTCTCAAAGATTGGGGAATTCAATCTAAAATTAAATTTGTTGCCGCATGTGCTTCGAAACAGGTACAATATACATAAATATATATTTATTATATTATTTTTCAATGAAAAAAAATGATTAAAAGATTTTTATTTAATTTTATTAGGGAATTGAACATGTATCTGATACGTATCCTGATGTCGAAATTTTTGTTGGTGCAGTAGATGAAGTTTTAGATGAACAAGGGTAAAAATAAAGAATTTATAATCATTAAGTTTGTTTCTATTTAAAATAATTTATTAAAATATCCGAAATATTTATATCTCTCTTTACAATTAAGGTATATTGTTCCAGGATTAGGTGATGCCGGAGATAGATTATATAACATTCCTCACGCATAATTATAATAAGTAATTAATGTAATGAATTATATATTATATACTGGTAAGTGTATAAATATTTTTCTAAAGATATTTTTCTTTTTTTTTAATTATAAATTATATTAAATAATTAAATATATTAAATAATTAATTAAATAAAATAATAAATAATTAAATAATAATTTTAATAATAAATGAATAAACAAAATAAAGTAATCAAATCACCGTGTACGGTTATATAATCAGACCAATTATATCATTACATTATTTACAAAATTTTTGAAATCAATTTCGAAAATAACAATAAAAAAAAAAAAAATGAAAAATTCAATTTTTATTACTTTCGACCTCTTCTTCCCTTCTTTTTTGAAGAACTACTACTATTACTACTAGTTGCAGTGTTAGGATTTTGTGAAGTTACTGAAGATGAAGTGCTACTACTACTACCACCACCAACATTTGTATCAGAACTTTTTGTTTCTTTTAATATTCCACTTGATGCAGCAGGTGAATGCGATGGTGGAAATTTTTGAGGATTTTCTGCTTGAATTCCAGATAATATTTTTGCTACTCGTTTAATTAATTCCTTCCCTAATATAATAAATAATTATATAATAATTAAAAAAAAAAAAATTACAGAAAAAATACTAACAAAATTTCTCTTTCTTACTTGTTGGAATCTCTTTAATAAAAGGTTTTGAAAACTCAGTAAATAATTGCACACGTACTCTTCCTGGATTTGCCCAATCTTTAGGATGTGTCTTATGTGGCTAACGTAAGTTTATTATTATTAAAAAAAAATTAAGAATTAAGATTAAAAATTAAGAAAATTAAAAAAAATTATTATTATTATTGATAAAAATTAAGAATTAAAAAATTAAGAATTAAAAAATTAAAAATTATTATTAAGGCTTTACCTCAAACACACAACATATACCCAACATTTTTACGGATTCTGCAATATCTTTAGCTAAAGGATTTTGAACAGCATTATCTTTTACAATTTTTCTTCCGTTTTGAACTGATTTTGTTGAATCAAAGTAAACAGGATATAAACATACCCAACTAATTATATATATATATATATTATATTTAAAGAATTAAAAGAATTAAAGAAATTATATATATATATATACTTGATATATATATATTTTATTTATTTATTAATTTTATGTTTGTATTTTTACGTTTTATAAGCACCATCATCCGATGTTATTTTAGTATAAGCTGGAAGAGCAGGCATCATATCTGGAGGATCCTCATCATCTAAATCCATCATAAATGGAGACTGAGGAGGAGGTGTAGGAATTCCACCCGCCATTGGGTTTCTTGATTGTTTTTTACCTTTTGGCATTTTTATGTTTATAAAAGTAAAAAGTGATTGAATAGTTATTAGTGATTTATAAATGATTAAGAACAAACGTTTTTTTGATTGGATGATTAATTTTTGATTTTTATTATTATTACCTCTTACGGAATAATTATAACGAGTTTAAATATGTTTAATATTGAAAGGTATTATTATTATTTAAGACAATATTCAAACGTAAAAAGAACAGTTCTTATTATTCAACTAATTATAACATCTTTTTATCCAATAATTTTATTAATAAATAAAATAATAATAATAATAGTGTAAGTGCGGAAACTGTTAAGAAACCTAATGACGATATTCCAAATTTTATCCACAATAATTACAATTTAGGATTTAAAGAGAGTGTTTATACTTTTATTATTTCGGTATTTATCTTCTTTTTTTTTTTTTTAAGAAAATAACGATTTTTTTCTTTATTATTTTTTTTCATTTCATAATTTTCTTTTTTGATTTTTCATCTTTCAAAGCTTGATTGGTCTCAACCATGGTTATGGGCAATTATTTCTTTTCACATTATAACTTTCTTTGCATTAATTCGTTTGAAAAATAATTTAAACACTTTGGCTATTATAACTTTCGGTTTAAGTAAGATTGATTTTCTTATCTTTCACATATCAATTATTCTTCTTCCTCTCCCCACTTATTATCTTTCTTTATTACTATTATTATTTTTTGTTGTTAAGCAATCTTAGCCGCTTTTTCAAAAGCAATAAATACCTTTGCGCATAATCACTGGCGTAAGTTTTCTCGAGAAGATTATTTCGATCAAAATGGATTCTTTATTTCAATGATATTTTCTTTTCCCATATTAGTCAACGTGATGGTTGGAATTGTGAGTAGGAAATATCCAATAACAGTAATTCTACTATTTATTCTGTTTTTAATTAATTAATTAATTATTATTATTATTTGGTCATTTTTTGTAGGTGATAACATTAAATGAGGTGTTGCATTTACTTAGAAGAGTAAAAATTGCTCAGATTAAACAACAAAAAGCAAAATTAGCCATTTCCAAGGAAAGTGATAAAAATAAATAAACTTTAAAAGGTAATTCACTATATACACTTATACGACATTCAAATTATGAATTGATAGACATCGATGTTCGTTGACATTCAAGGAAGATGATGATAATAATAAAACTTTACGAAAAAGTTATTCTTCTTCTTCATCAATTGAGAAAATCATCTCGAAATCGTTTCAGGAAATCTATCTCAATCTACATCCATTAATTCTTTTTTCTTTTTTTCTATAGTATTTTCAATATGTGTCCTAATAGTCGATAATGGATTGATTTTAAATGTTGAATGTTGTAATATTTCATAAAACCTTGGTATTTCCTTCATTCTATTATAATAATAATAATAATAATTAGTATTATTTAATTTATATTATTTAATTTATATTATTTAATTTATGTTTTTTTTAAATAAATTTATTTTGTAATAATAATTAAAAAAAAAAAACGTACGCAACATTTTTTCTGGCTGTTATTGTTTTTACAACAGATAGTGATGGTGGTGAATTTAAACTGGATTTTTTCTGTGAATTCTTATCATTATTTGACGGATCAATGGTTAGAAGACTATCCTTTAAAGAGGATAGGTTCAAAGTTTCTTCGAAAACATCCATTTGTTGAGATTTTTTCTTTCTCTTCTTCTTCTTCTTCTTATCAACATTGTTTGAGTGGTTTGAGAGTGCGAATTCTTTTATGTTCACAAAATCATTATTTAAATTTTATAAATCTTGTAAGTCTATCAATTTCGTGCAAAAAAAAAAAAAGAATATTTACTTTGCTTCCAAAATTCACGCCTTTTGTTTATTTTCTCTTTTTTGGTTTGTGGATGTGATGACTGTGGTTGTTGCTGCTGCTGTTTTATTATTGACTATATAAAAAAAAAAAATCTTTTATTTCTTTTTTGATAAATACTTTTTTTTTCCATTCGATGCATTAAAAAGAAAAACTCACTTCATTCTCCCCTTTATCTATATCATTATTATTATCATCATTATTATAAAGTGGTTGTGTCAATCCAACAATAACTTTCTCTACTTTTTTTTCCGGTACAGCGAATTTTCTATGATGAATCGAAATTCTTTGTTTTTTAACTTTTGGCTATTCATTTATTGGAGATTTTGATATTTAAAATAAATATATATTATTATTATAATATAATAATAAATAAAATATATCAAAAAATTTTTTGTAAAAATACCATTTTTTTTTATTTTTTTTTTTTTTTAAAAAAAAAAAATTCTAAAATCTGCGGATTTTAATATCTTTGATAATCATTAATTAAAAATTTCGTGTAACAATGATTAGAAATGAAAGTCAAGATTTTCATCCCAACATCAAAGAGTTGCTTGAGTTGTTTATAATTAAAACGGAAATGATTCAAGACAAACTGATAGTATTAATAGGTAATTTTCTATCTTTTTTGTCAAGAAGAAGAAGAATCATCATTCAGATCAATGTTTGACAATTATAATAAATTTAGTGACTATTTATGACTTATATATAAATTCATAATCTACTTATCAAATGTAAATTAAAAAATTATAATTGAAATACATATTTAAATAATATTTAAGTCAATAGTACTAATTATATTTGTCTTTCATTTCCAAAAAAAAAAATCCAATAAATAAATCTTTATTGATATTAATTACATATAGTACTCTTAAATTTCTCAAACCAAAATTAAATAATTAGATCAGTTATTTAAGAGAGTAATATAACACCTTTATTGCATCATTGTGTTAATAAAAATTTATTAAAAATCTAAATTGTTTTAATAATAAATTATAATTACTGAAGAAAGAACCATAAAGTTTTAAAAAAAAAATAGAAAAATATTTTATTTATTATATATATACAAAATAACAAAACAAATAAATAAATAAAATTTGACAATAAGAATAATTTAACTTACTAAATATTTGCATTTGATAAATGAAAAAAGTTCTAGTGTGCAGGAGGGTGTGCATCATATCTTTCATCCTTTAAAAATTGATCTTCTAAGGATGTTTCAAATTCTGCTGCTGCTTCTTCAGATTGTGAATCATCAGCTTCATATTCAGCTAATTCTGCTGAAATATCTTCATCTAAATTAGGTGGCTTAAATCAAATAAAGAAATTATGATTATAATTCTCACATGTTCTCATAAAATTCTTTATATATACATTAACATTTTTCATTAGAAAATACCTGAAAAGGTGTTGGTAGTCGAAGTTCTTTAACCATACCCAATTCGGCGCCGGGTTTCTTTATATTACATAAAATATAGAATATAAAATAAAGAATAATGTAATGAGTTGTTGAGTATAACGAAGGTATAATAATAATAAAGTAGATGAGAAATTTTCGAGACTCATTCAATAATTAAATAACATTAATAAAAATAATGAATAATTAAAAAGTTAAAAATTAAAATTACCTCAGGACTTGGCTTATAACCCTTAATTTCTTTAACATATAATTCTCGAACAATATCTTATTAATGAATCCAAAATTATTATGTTTTTTGAATGTAAAAATTAAAGTGATAATAGTGATAATAGAATTATTTCTTTATGTATGCACCTTTTGCGGAACTCGATTGAACTGAAAAAGCTCGTGATATCAAGGGTGTATTGTGCTTAATGCGAAAGTTTTGCTGTAAAGGACGACCCTATGTTAAAGCAATAGTTCCATGACGTCAAATTTTTTTTTCGAAATGCTGAAATGTTTTTAAGGGTACCTGCTAGTGGATTGTTATAATTGTTATAATTGTTTATTCCAAAATTTCTTACAGACCACTAAATTAGAATAACGAAACAAAATGCGTGTCCTTATAAGCATTTTTTTTTTTGTCTTTAATCGATAAAAAAAATCTTTTTTTTTTTCACTTCACTTTTTATCTTTTTTTTTTTTTAATATAATTTTAATATATAAAAAGAAAATCAATTTTGGTATTCCGAAATTTGATTGGTCATTACGATTTAGAATCCAGCGGGAGTCTTGCGATCGTCATATTATATATTCTTTACTATCAGTAGCCAACGACGATGATAGGTAGACGACTTGTATAATAACTAGTATATTCAAGATACCAAAATCGCTACGTAAATGGCTCACGAACAATCACAATCTAACAACTCCCGTAAATCACCAGGAACGTCTAAAATGGAATTTTCAAATCAAACTCAACAAACTGTTCAACCAACGGAAGTTAATGGTACTCAAAAATATCAAATATCTAATAAAGATTGGGATTCGTCACATCAAGTACAACGTGGCACTCAAGGAATCAATGTTAATAATATGAATATAGTATCAAATCTAAATAATTCTCAAGGTTTTGGTAATGAAAGTTTCGTTACGACACCATCAAAAAGAATTGGAAATACTGATTTGGGAACCACGACAGGGTTTCAAAATGCTTGTAATATTGGACAATTTGTAGTTAAAATGCCACCAGGTTTTAACGGTATAAATAATGGAATAACAAGCAATACTTGCAATTCAAATAATAATAACAACAATAATTCATGTAATAATAATAATAATAATAATAATAATAATTCAAATAACATAAGTAATATGAATAATGGGGAATTTAATAATAATAATAATAACAATAATAATAATAATAATAATAATAGAGCATCATTTAGTCATGGTTCAGATAATGTACCGATAGCAATAGGTTCAGGTTATGGTGGTCGTAGTAATAGTATTTCGGTAATTCCACAAAGTTCTCATATAGAAGAAGGTTTAACATTTCAGCAAACACAACAAACCTTATATGGACCCTCTTTTGGACATTCATTCCTTGCCACATCACCTCCTCCACGAAATAATAATAATAATAATAATAATAATAATAATAATAATCTAAATATTGGAGGTATGCATTGCATTATTATACATTATATTATATTATTACATATTACATGATTTATAAGAGGATAATTATTTTATTTTTTTTCATTTATCTCAAATATATATAACTATAATAATGAATATATATAATAATAATGCATAGGAAATTATGAAACTCCGTATCTAGATCCTACGATTAAAAATTCACTTTCTGCGTTTGCTGAAGATGATGATCATGATTGGGAGAAAGTAATGCGTACTCCTGGACTTGAAGATTCACCAAAGGTTTGTGAAATCCAATCAAAATTTGTTATTCTATTAAAAAATTTTTTAAAGGAAAACTTTTTTTTAAAAAAAAAAAATGGAGATCGGGAGGTAGATCAATAAAGAAGAAATGAATAACTATTAATTATATTGATCATAAAACAAAGGAATCCATTGTCTATAAACCTCTACGATCAACACAAAGTGAAATAAATAACAATGGTTACCCCACAAATAATGTTACCACTACAACGAATTCCCCATGGGCATCAACATCATCAACGATAACAACATCATCAACATCATTCCCTTCTCAAAATCCATCAAATCTTTCATCCGTACAAACACATGTTTTGAACAACAATAATAATGGATATTTTCCACCTCAATTACCTCAATTACCTCAAACTAATGATCAATATTCAGGTTATAACGGTGGAATATTTGGACCCAATATTCGAAGATCTTCTACAATAAATAATGTTCAAAGTAATGGTATCATACAACATCAACAGCAACAACAGCAACAACAAGATGATGCAAATCGTAAAAAATTTGATCACGGATTAGGAGGTCCTTTAGATTATTATGATCCTTCTAATTCTGCTGCTGGATCAATTACACCTACATCTCCAACGAGTTATTTTCCTCCACAACAAATGCATTTTCCATTTAGATCTTTTGGAAATGCTTTACAACAACAACAACAACAATCATCACAACAATCACAAACGCCTTCACAACAACAACAACAGCAACAACAGCAGCTTCAAATCCAACTACTTCAACAGCAACAACAAATAGTACTTCAACAGCAACAGCAACAACAACATTTACAACAACAGCAACAACTACAACAACAGCAACAACTACAACAACAGCAACAGCAGCAACAACAACAACAACAAATAACTCAACATAATCAATCTCAACAACCTTTACAATCTAATCACAAACAACCATCTAATCAACAATCCAATCAATTATCACAACCACCTAAACAAAAACAATCATCACAACCTGATCTAGCTTCAACATTTCGTCTTCCATCTTGGAGCACATCTGTAGCATCAGAAGGACTACAACGTCGTAGATTAGATGGAAATGGTGATGTAGTACCAGATGATGTTATTTCTGGAAGTATGGCTTTATATGATCCAAGTAATGATGATATTATACTTCCACAACGTGATACGGGAAAATTCACTTCAGGAAATGAAAAAAAGGACTTTGGACATGAATTAAAATTAGACATTCGTGGTCTTCAGGCACCAATTATGACTGCTCCTCCTGGATTGGAAGGATATCGTAGTCCGACTTCACCACTACAAGGTGGTATAATTACATCTCCATCACTTAATGCGGATCACATCGATCAATATTTTAGTCCAACATTGGCAGGTCTCACCTCGCCGACGATAACTAATGTAAATGTAGTAAATCAAAACATTATACTAACAGGTGTTCGAGATGATCTTACAGGAAATACTTCGTCGACAAATCAATCTATGGCTGAATTAACAAATACATTGAACAATATGAATATTATTAGTGGAGTAAATGGCTCTGAAATAGGTAAAGTAACTTCCCCTGATCTTTCAAATGTTCAAGTATCGGGATCTTCGGGGGCACCTAAACAGCAATTATCATGGGCAGCAATTGCCAAAACCGCTCCCAAGCCCCCTCCAGTCAATACTTCCCCTGAGGTATTAGGTACGGTTGCTGGTGCATATAGTGCTGCTATTTCACCGACCTCCACTATTTCACCTACCTCGTCATATGCAGCCCGTCCAATGTCTGCGCCTACCGGTGCATGGGTTGGTAAAACCAAAATCATCGGAACTCCCTCAAGTAATGGAATGAACAATATTTTTGCTACTCCGCCACCAAATCCCGGGCTCGTGACACCAACTGGTATGAGTTCTATTCCCATTTCCACAGCTCAAAGTGTATCGAAGAAAGATATGCTCGCATGGATTGCTGCAAAAGGTTATAATCCTAAAAATTTTAATGGCAAACCGATACATGTAAGATTCTTTATACTACAAAAATCATATAAGTTTACAATTAAATGGAATATTATATATTATTTACTATTATTTACCATTATTTACTATTATTTCTATTATTTACTATTATTTACTATTATTTACTATTATTTCCTAAAATAGGCAAGATTCTTTGTTATAAAATCTTATACAGAAGATGATGTGCATAAATCATTAAAGGTTGGTTATTAAGTTCTATTCGATTTTTTTTAAATGAGATAATGAATCTTTTTCATTATTGAAATTTTTTTTTTAATCATCATCAATTAGTATGATATTTGGGCTAGTACTGAAATCGGAAATCGTCGTTTGGATAAGGCATTTCGTGAAAGTGCTGATAAAGGACCAATTTATTTATTTTTTAGTGTAAATGCTAGGTGAGTTGTTATTTTAATATTATTTTTTATATTATTAATTAATATTTTACCTTCTCGCAACATCTTATTGGATTATTTGTTTCTTTAGCGGACATTTTTGTGGTATGGCACAAATGCTTACACCGGTAGATTATACTACCAGTAGTAGTGTTTGGGCACAAGATAAATGGAAAGGTGTATTTAAAGTTAAATGGATATTTGTAAAAGATATTCCTAATGGACAATTAAGACATATTCGAGTTGTGTATGTATCATTTAAATTTTTATCGTGATTTTTTTTTTTTTTTGCTTTATTTTCATATAATTAAAAAAAATAAAAAATAAAATAAATGATACATTAATTTATGACAAATTTTTTCATATTTAATACTTACATAAATAATTTATATATGATTTTAACACAGGAATAATGAAAACAAACCAGTCACGAATAGTCGCGATACTCAAGAACTTTTTCCTGAACCAGGTCGTGAAATGTTAAAAATCTTTTTCGAATATCGAAGTAAAACTTCTATACTTGATGATTTCGAATTTTATGATAAACGTCAAGTTGAAATGAGGAAAGATGGTATCGCACCATTGGTAGGACCAACAAGTCCTGGAGTAGTGACTACTAATCCTTATGCTAATCTTACACCTTTACCGGGAACAAGTTCAAATACAAATACAAACATTGGAACAATAGTTAAAGGTAATAATGGGAATGGTAGTGTTGACAATCATAATGATGATTCAGATAATTAATTAATTAATTTCGATTTTTCGATTTATGAAAGATACATATATATATATTGACATTTTATACAAAATGAACTTTTTTAAGAACTATTATCATTAGAATTTTTTTTTTTACGAACATTTTTTTCTTTATTTTATTATCTTTAATTACATATATTTTTTTTTTTTTTAAAAAAAAAAATTAATCACAAACGGTAAATAATTTCGTTTTGTGCATACAAACACGACTATTATTATTATTATTATTTTATTTTTATTTTATTATTATTATTATATCAAAAAAAAAGACTTTCATATATTTTTAGCAATTTAACAATCAAATATTTTATTATTATTATTATTATATCAAAAAAAAAAAAACAAAAATTACAATGATATATTATTACAATGAGTTAATATTTAATATTGGGAAAAAAAAATCAGTTAGTAGTACATAATAGACTTTATTTAAAAAAAAAATAATAATTACTAGCTGGATTGGGAATATTCATGGGACTTTTTTTTTTTTTTGATTTTTTTTTTTTTTAAAGTAATTGGATACATACATAGTAATTATTTTTTTTTATTTCTTCACATTATACCTTCCAAAGTACATTGATATTTTTATAAGCTTGATATGTATTTGAAACTATTCTTATTTTTCAAACAAAGATAAAAATACATTTTCTGAAAATGCATCAATTACTATATGTTTTTTTTCAATTGAATGTCTATTAAATCCTAAACTATTTTTTAACCAAATTATCATCACATCTCTATAAAAGGATAAGGTTTCTTTCAAAGGTTTATCAAGTATATAACAGTGTAAATCAAATTTATTGTTTTTGTAATTTTTTCATTTGTGGCTCTGAATTTTTTTTTTTGTATTGTAAATTTTAAAACAAAGTAACAAGGAAAAGTACATATAGTAGTTATTGAAAATAATAATAAAATGTCACGTATATTATTTATAATTGATAATTCAATAATTATAATTTTATTGGTTAAGTTGATGATCAGTTCCAGGTGACAAAATTGAATGTATATCATAAGCAGGTGATATAATCGAAGTGAAACACATAACTTTTCAAATTTTGAAAAAAAAATATAATTATTTTTTATTTTTTTTTTATATGCTTTGAATGAAATTATCATTTTTTTTTGCATATCATAAACAAAAAAAGAAAAAAAAATACAAAGATGATGCACGTTTCTAACAACTAACATATTGTTGAATAAAATATAATATTATATAAAATATTATAAAAGGAATCTAACTACATAAAAAAAAAAAAGTTTTTTTTTTTTTTTTTTTTTTCTCAATTTCCAATTGCTTAAAAAAAAACCAGTCCCGCGGTCTATTAACCAAAAGCAATGGATCATAACACACATATATATGTATAATATTATATATATAGAACTAAGCAACATTAAAGAAAATTGGATAAAGATAAGTTCAAAAAGTTCTCTATAAATAAATTCAATTACGATCATATAAATTGCATATATATATTATATATATTCCACTATTAAGGTGTATTTATATAGATATATTATTATTAAAAAAAAAAAAAAAAAAAAAAAAAAAAAAAAAAAAAAAAAAAATATATGAAAAATAATAATAATTATAATTTAAAAAAAAAAAAAAAAAAAAATACTATA